>JXOR01001528.1:0-30279 GCA_001014335.1 Coboldia fuscipes
ATTTGCTTTGAGTACTCTGCCGTTCCAACAAAAAGAAACTAAAATAAAGCAACAACATTAAATAGAGTGCAAATGGGGAAATGATTCTGGTATTTAGAAAACATAAGAGACTAACAACAGAATACCTCTCAACATCATAGTGTAGGCGTACCAGAATAACACACAATCGAATCAATTGTAATGAATTTTATTGTTGTACCAAAAAAAAAAAGCATTAAGAAAAATCTAACATCACATCATCAATGAATTACCAGAGGTGGATTAGATATTCTGGGATACATGACAACGTGTGTTAAGGTGCCACGAAACTGAATCAAATGACACGAGTTCTTCCTCTTCCCAGTACCAGCACCATACAATGTAAATGAACTTCTTTCACCAAAAATATCAAATAAAAACGACCAAATATTCAGAGCATTTTGCCACTCTGGAAAAGCTATCCATTAAAAACCACATGTGAATGCTGTGAGCGGATTATAAATCAATTTCATCTGAGTTTAATATCTCATCGGGTTTTGTTGTTTTGCGAGTGCATTAACATTCATTATTTTATTTATTTATTTATTCTTTTCTGCACACTGGCATAATTTATGATGTCCATTTCATAAAAATAACTTCCTCTTAATGTATTTTTGTATTCAGTATCAACCGCGACCAAAAATTTTCAAGGAATAATAAAACCGTGATATTGGTGAATTAAAATTTTATTTTATATGGACTTATGTTAATCGAACCATTTCTAATGCACTCTGAAAATCCATTTATATATTTTAATAAATAAAAATAAAAAAAAAAACATTTGTGAAAGTGAATTGTAGACAATAATAATATTCGCTATGTTATGTTCAAGTAAAAGCCCAAACATAATCCATAATGTTTTTTAATGTGTCCAGAGAGCAATGAATTATAATTGATACAAACATTAAGAAAAATGAAAACATAATAATAAAATGAAATAAGTGCATTTCATTTGCCATTACAGTTTATGGTTAAAAATCATAGCATATGTAGTGATTAGAGTGGTGTCAAGACATCGAACAACCAACGAAAGAGATTATTCTTTCTTACGCACCCAGTTTTATTTAAAAGTGAATAATCCATTTTTAAATGGAAGGAAATCACTAAAAGATAAACTGGTCATTATAATTAGATGAGAAAGGAGTGGAAAATAGTGCTGGAAGTTATGCGTTTTCATACATTCAAATTGCCTATCAAGATGATTTAAAAGAAACAAAAATAAAATTTAAAAAATAAAATGAAAAAAACCAAAATACATGAAGGAGATTTTAATCTCTTCAGGTGATCCAATTATAAATCTTTGGTCTTTCAGATATTTACAAAAAAAATTGCGTTTATTTTTCGTTTTAATAATAGACTTGTTACCAATCTACGATTATCTACGGTGGTTATACAGTTTAACATTTATTTTTTTGTCTGAATGCCATTTACACGGTATAAATAAAATGTATCAGTTGAATTTAAAAACAGTAAAGTTATGATTCGTCTTATATGACGTCCAATTGTTTTTTTTTTAATTTTTTGGAATACCTGAGACTCTATGGAGATTAAAATCTCCCACCCAGCCCCATTTCTAATCGACCATTAAGTTGAATGATATGTATTCCGTAATTGTCGAAATGTAAAACGGTTAATCGTATGGACAAAGCATACTGCATACGGTTGGCCAATTATGTAAGTAACAATTGTAAATGAACGATAGAAAGTAAGAGTATATTACTAGTTTAACGGTTTTACCTTAATACGAGTACACATTCAATGTATTTTATTCGTATTGATCCAATAAAACCATAACGATTTTTTTAAAAAAAATTTCTGCCACTTTAATCTGTTAAAATGTTAAGTAAACGCTATTAATTGCTTGTAACTACATTATACTAAAACTTAAGTTGAAAATCATATCGTAATTTTTATGTTTCATTCTTCTAATCCAATATTGTACCCATTTGGCAGAGTATTTTTGTTGTTTTTATTTTGCTTATTTTAAACAGAGATCAATTGATTTGAAAAACCAAAATAAAATAAACTTAAAACTAAAACGAAAAACTTTCTATTTGAATCGTTTAATCAACCATTTGGATATCTTGATAAAGGCTATTACGGTCAATTGAACACTGTATATGTTTACCTTTAACACATAAATTCACTTAAAGTGACATATTCAATTTTAATGCAATTTATCCAATTTTTATGGCGTAGGTGAGATACGGGTGAATGCAATTTCTCAGAAAAATTAAATCACAAACAAAGCATATCAATTCGTTTGATTTAAGCTACTTTTATTTAGGCAATTTATTGATTCAAGTTTACCATTTGATTTTTAGCAATTGCCAATTGGCAATGTTTTCTTTGTGGTAACTTTCTTAAAACCGTAACAATTTGTAATTGAATTAAATGTATGAAATGCAAAATTAATAAATCATAACGTAAAGAGTGAAACAATTTATTCACAAAATTTCATATTGATCGAAAATAATGAAGTGGAGATGAAGTGAATTAAATGTCCCTTAAGGGCATTCACAGATTAAAACTATTTTGACACAATTTAAATAAGCAAACGAGCTATTGCATAACTTTAACTACCATTAAAATTTTAAGTGTGCATAGACCATTATGGGTCTTCTAACAAACAGTAAATTTCATAAGACAAACGTTGAGTTATTGACATCAGAAAAGTTAATGACAACGTAACATTTTGGTGTGTTCACCTTTTTGAAGATACCGCACCGTTCGCACATTGATGAGAATAATGAATCTCAAAGGGTATGGAACTTTTATCAAAATCTCCACCCTTAATTCAAACGTTCTGTTCAAAGAACCAAAAATAAAAGAAATAAAAAAACTAAATGAAATTTCATTTTCACCCATTCAATTCTAATTACAGTTTAGGCGGACAATCCCATCATTTATGTTACACAGGTGAGAAGAATCGACCACGACCTCGAAATTTATTCTGCTAATAATTTTCAGTACATCAAAAAAAAAAACATAATTTTGATGTATTTCAGCCTCATCATCATCATCATCATCTGCCATTCATAACAGAAATATTATTTTCGGATCACTTTAATTAACACATAATGGTTGGTCTCATATTAAGACATTTACAAAATTTATTCGATTAAAATTTATTTTCATGAGTTGATGAGTTCTTTAAATTTTTCTTATTTTATTTTTGGTTATGATGAACAGAAATTTTGTACGAAAATTTGTATGCCACGCGATAAGAATCAATTCAGGTATTCCATAAATTGGTTAAGGTGATGATGCTAACGTAACAAATCACCCATAACATTTTGGCAAATAATCACCCAAAAACAAAGTTCGTAGAGAATTTAATGACTTTTAGCAAATTGGTTAGAAGATAGTTAAAAAATAAAAGAAAATAACAATATTTTACAGGTAAATGAGAAATTCTTTGCTGAAGATTAATCATCAGTGTTTTGGTATTACGAGGTTTTTAACATCACAGTGCTATGAATTGGCTATTTTAAAACAGATACCATCGTCATGTAAAGACCAACATTGACTAATGATGTTTGACTAAAACTCTTTTATTATCTAATCAATGTTGGCATCCTATCAGCGGATATGAAGTCACTCAATGATATCTAATGTAGCACCTTAATTATCCGCAATGAATATATGAAGTAATTACGGAACTGATTATTCTAACATTTTCCTACGTCTATTCAGAAATCAAAAGTGAACCACATAAAATTTGGATGTCATGTTAATTAATAAAGGTGAGCCAAGAGTCTGTTAATTATCTTTACAAAAAATAAAATAAAATAATTTGGTTTCCCTTTCTAGCCACACTCCACAATTGTGGTAACAAAAGAAGGAGTGAATATCATTTCAAATCACTTGAATGATCTTACAAAAAAAATAATTTAAACTAATTTTGTTTTCTATTTCTTTTCTTATTATACAATTGGAAATAATAAATGGTTGTATATTGAATGCCCTCAGCATAAAGATTCAAATTTAAAAGAACAACAACAATCGATGTAATAAAAGATGAGACTAAATAAGAAAATAACGTGAGGAAGAAGAAACATTAAAAAAAAATATGTGAAAACTGATGTGTCTAAGGATAATTTGTTTCAAATTGAAAATGAAAGAAAATAAAAATAAGAAAAACAACATTAAATTTGTTTAGGTGTATAGCATAATTATATAGTACTCATCCAGCATGCCTCATTTAATATCAGCTCCAAATGATCAGTGTACAAAGACCAACAGTGAGACAGTATTTCTCTGTCTTTTATTACTGAATACAATTTCACTAGTCAACTGAATCAATGAAGAGATAAAAGTTTAAATTCGTTTCATTATAATTATTGAAATCACATTGAAAATTGGACATCAAACACAAATACCTTGAAGTGATTCAAAACGATTAATATGATCTTGATTATATCGTTACAATATCTTTGAATTTGTTACTTTTTTTATTTTGTCTTAGAAAATTAATAACAAAAAAAAAATAAGACACAAATCAATAAAATAAAAGAGACATGAAACTGTTGAAGTAAATTTTATACGCGTGGGATGACAGCCAATATCAATCGTATATCAATGGAATCGATCAAAATAAAAATTTAATTTGAATTGTTGTTGGATTTTTCTTTAATTATTTCTTAGATGTTGAAGCCAACAGCAAAGATTTGGTGGTACCAGTTGCTTCAATATTAAAATGGAATATACATCGGTTGGTAATTAAAGCCAAATGTTACAATACTGAACATATCCACTTAGTCGTATATACCGAAATCAATAATAAAATTAAACTGCATCATACATCACAATTCAAATGAAAACTATAAATCAATAACGCCTTAAATCAATACCTTGAAGAGTTGATTAATATTTTACTACGTTTCCCTTTGTTTCTATAATTGGGAAAGTGAGGTGCTGTAAGAAATGCGCACCCATTAAAAAAACTGTATCTCATAGGAAACAACAACTTTACATTAAGATCTACTCGAATTACGTTACCCGTTGCACCGATTTAAATAAAAAATGTTTCTTCTCTTTTTATTCGTATTAACATGAAGGCCGTTTAAAGTTTTTATATCAGGAGAATATCCATATACACTACAACGTTATATAAAAATCTTTGATTAAATATAACAATTAGTGAAATTTACCTTCAATCATCGATTTTTGTTTTTATTTCAGAATACGAAAGATCATTCCATAATACCCACAACGACTTATTAATTGATGTCTCTTCGTTATTATGCATATAAATAATTTAAATTAATTATTTGGATGGCACCAAGTGATTCCTTTCTAATTCACAATTTAATTAAATACAAATAGAAAATATATTTCTTTTTAATTGATCGAGTCTAACAATAATACTTCAGTTATATATCTTATTTCCAATTGAGATCCAATTTATTTAACGGTAATCGATGACATACACACTGAGAAGTCTAAGACTATTTAAAAACGTGAAGTTAAAGAAAAAACAAAATTAGTGAAATCTAAATTTTTAATTGTCCATTAATAAGTCGTGACTAAAGAAAAAATAAATTCAATTTATGGTACAGAATTATGAGGGCTATTTAATACCGTGTGTACCATGTACAAAAAAACAGATTAGTTGATTCAAATTTTATGTGTATTGATTCATTATAATCCATGATATTATTAATTTACCAAACAGGAAAAAAAAGCACAAGATACGAACCAACTAGATCATTAGATTGGCAGGTAAATGTTGTGTTACCTTCATTAAGCAAAACTCCAGTAGACTTTAGTTCAACTGATCACCCCAAATTGATGGCTTATTAGTTATGATGAGAATTTATATTACACGTTTCGTTTTTATTTTTATTTTTATTTTTAATTCGGTTATAGGCTGTACCCTCACTTAAACAGTTGCTTAACTTTATTTCATCCAAGTAACATCAATTACCGTTTTGGACGCAATAAAACAATCATAATTAATGGATAGAAGAGATGTACTTCTTTCGATGTTATATAAATTAGTGATCAATTAAAAATTGCGCCAAAGGTGTTGTACCCATCAATTGTTTTAATGCTCAAAGGCACCAACAAAGAAAAATAGAAAAATAATTGGACAAATGTGATACTAAATCTATTTACGATTTGCTTGTAGTCAGAATTAATTATGTTAGATGCCCACTACCATTGGATTCGATCATCTAATGTTATTACTTCATCTTATGTTCCTACTTAAAGTTGAACAATTCATTAGGTTTTGCATACTTCCCTTAAATTCTCTTCTCAACGCAGCAACAATAAAATTACTTCTATTCTCGTATAAATTCATTTCAAAATAAAAATAAAATTGTTTAACTGATGATTTTGTACATCAGAATTAAACCGAAATAAAGCACATGAAATATGCAAGAGAGAATCAATAAATTTTTATGGATATTTTACAAATCCGGTTTCTTATAAGCCAATTTCATTAAATTTTATTGATTTTCATTGGAATTCATGAGCGGTTAAGGTTCCTTTACATTTTTATTCTTTTTTTGTTTTCACGATATTTTTCAATTTACATATACACGATGTGGTCCTTAAAGAACACAGGTAAAACTAATATGATGTGTGCTGCTTCAAAACGGATAGTCTAAATCCGTGGTAGACGATTATAAATTATTTCTTATCAATGGCCACATTTCTTTTGCGGTTTAAACATTAAACGCAAAACTAAGAAATTTAATTTCGTCTCTTGGTTGATTTTTCATCAAAATGGAATGGAAAAGAAGAACGAAATACTTTCGATAACTAAATTTTAAGTCGTCTGTGACTGAGACAAACTGCCCTTTTACGTGGGTACCGATCATGTGTATAACACTTCTTTTGACTTGGCTATGGGGCCGCTTAACGAATAGATTTTAGAGATTTTTTATTTTTCCATTTTCCTTTTGCAATGATTTTAGTTCACTAACATATTGCTGTTGATTGAATTAAATTGTGTGTTTGGAGCTTTTTTGACTTTCGTACAACTAAATTCCAGCCATTTATTATAACGTCACCAATACCGTATGTAACTGACGCAATGCAGTTATCAATGGTAACAACGAGAAAAGACAAAACGGCCTTTATGTGAATGCGGTCAATCTTCGGCCTAACCATTTTAAAACAATGAGACCGAAGTAACAATGGCATTGCCACATTCAGAATTAGTGATCGCGGTTAATTTAAAGTCCAATGCACATTCAGTTCACCTTCCAATAAGTCCCTTGTGCATAACTCGTCTTATTGGCACTAATTCTAATGTTATTTTCACATTGTAAAAGAACAAACTTCTCATTCGTTTTACTTTACACTTTTTTGTTATTTCATTCTTATTTGGATTTCTTTTTTTTTTTTGTACTTTTTCACTCGTAATTTTAAATTAAATAGTAAGAGAGAGAAAAAAAACCAAAAGAATAACATGAAAATTATATAGACTTTTCGTTTAAAATTATTCTGTACACGATTTTTTATTTACTTTATGTGGTAATAAAAACAATAAACTCTGTTATTTTTCTTTTATTCTTGTATAGTGTTTTTTCGTTGTTAGTTCTTTGGCTAAGTCAAAGATTTAAACGTTAACTTTTAACCATCGTTTTGATCGTTTTTCTTTTTTTTTAATAAACGCAACTTCTTGATTATATTTTATGTAGTTTTTTCCTTGTATGAAATTATTAGAGAAGAACTAAAAGTGGAGAATAATTTCTTAGGTTTTTTTATTTTCAAATTCACAAGCTATGAGAGATGCAACAATGCAAAACTATAGGTAAAATCAAATTTGAAATAAAAATGCTTGAATTATGTAGATAATAATGAAATGATGCTTATAAGAATTTGTCTCAAGATAAACATTAACTGCAGATGAAAGAATAAAAATTCTATAAAGAAAAATTTGAAATGCAAATTTTTTTATGGATCTCTTTTTTCTTATAAAAAGGTTCATTTTATCTTTCTGCGGAATTTAATCCAATCACAACGGACAAACAAAAAATTTTGTCTTAATTTTAGTTTTTCGCTTGTGTTCTGTATTTCAACACTGACGGATGTAGAAGAATGGAAAGACCATCATCAAACTGTTAAAAACTGTTCTTTAAGATCTTGTGCTGAATTGTTACGTTCATTTTTTTTTGTCTTAAAATAATTTGATTTATTGCGAATGAATTAGTTCCGAAATGAAATTTTATACGATTGAAAATGCGGCAAAAACCAAAAAACAATCAAATGAATAAAATCGTCAACTTTTCGATTATATTTTTTAGTGTTTCTCAGACTTGATTATTTAATTTTTTATTCTTCTTAAATTAATCCGTTTCTTTGCAATACATAAATTGGAAAGACTGTTGTGATTGAGAGGAATAAATAATCAAAACAGAGCAGCTGATGCGAACTACCTGAACGGTAAGGTTTTTCTTTTTAAAAGGTGAGACTAAAAATAAATCTTAATGTTATCAAGATAATGGACAGATTAGGTATTAAATCTAACTGTATTATCATACATTTGCATAATACGTGTATATGTTGATTTTATCTCACTTTTATCATTTGATCGATCTTTCAAATTGGATCATACTAATTCCCCAATGTGATTATTGCCTTGTTCATTATGCAACAGTTGCTAAAGCAGACTCCGCTAATTAATTTATTTTAATTCATTAATTTCTTAATGCCGGTGGTTACGATTTATAGGGGAGAAAACCGGAATAATTTTCACTTAGATCTTACAAAATTGTAAAGAAATACATAAATTTCGTGCAACCTATAGAATAGTGATGGTAGCACACTAATGTATCTTATAATTCCAATCAGATTTTTTGTTTTTATTTTCCTTGACTTCTGATGCACGAATTCACTTTGATAGTTTTATATTTTTGTTTCCATCACTTAATTAATTTTTCACTGAAATACAGTCAGCTGTCAAATAATAAATTCAACGTTTTTAAATCTCATGGAATTGATTATGCTCAAGAAAATAAATAATAAAATTAAATGTTTTTCTCTTTCTTTTACTTAACATAAATACTATAATGAGATGTAATGTTACTACTGTAACATTATTTACAATTCACGTTATTACTTTTACTTTTCTATCGTTTCTTAGTGGTTTTTTGGTTTTTCTACAACATCGCACATCATATAATTTTTATTTCTTTATCTTATTATATATTTTTGGATTTCATCTTAATCATTTTAATTTCATAATGTTGAAATTTCAAATGTACAATTTTTTGTTTCTTACGTTAAATATAACTTTTAATTTTTCAAATAATCAGAAAACATTACTCGTCATTCTCATTCACAATTGTACTATTGTAAACGAGTTAAATTATTAAATGAAAGAAAAAACCTAAAAAACTGACAGTAATTCTGTTGATTTATAATAAATGGATTGGGCTACCACAATAACTCAATTCTGTCTCCATTATTTCCGAATTAAATAGTTCACAAACATTCATAACAATGAGATACAATTTTAGTGTTTCAACAAACTCCAGAGTTTGTATGTTTTGTCATTTGCGAAAGTTTGCCAAGTGAAAATTATGCTCTTCATTAAATAAGTCTCACCAGCATTATATTGATTTCAAATCATCTTAAATAATAGAATTCGTGTTCTCGTAACCAACATAAAATTGAATGACTAATTTTAGACTCTTTTTTCTCTAGTTTCATTGAACCATTGAAGAGGCGTCACAGGCACCGCCACTGTATCTGAATTATTAGCAACAGTAGTTGAACCAATCTACAATTATATAAATTCAATGCTTGAATTTACCTTCGAACTCAAAGAAACTTAATCTCCCAATCAGGTGATAAACACCTTCAGATGAATCACACTGAATTTTGATCACTTCATCGTTCCATTTAGTTAGTAAAATAGAAAAACAAAAAACACCTTCAGAATTTTAATAATACAATTCTTGTTTAAATTAAACTGCAACTATCTATGATAGGTAAGTTAATGTAACCAACACAATCCATATTGCCTTCGAGGCTTTCATATTCATTTACTTGTTAAAAATGCATTAAGCATACGAAACGGTGAAGAAAATCAAAGCTCTGATATACCAAATAGGCAAATAGACTCTTATTCCAAACATAAAATTATTTCCGTCTTCAGCCCTCAAGCTAATAATACCGAGTAAGTTCATTCACTTTATACTGTCATTATCAAATGTCTGTTTAAATTTCAATAAAAATAATTAAAGTAAAGCACCAACGAACTTTATATCATAAATTTTTGCTTAAGTGTAATAATAAACTTTCATTTAGAATATGTTATAAAACCAGTTTAATACGATTTATCACCTTATATCATTATATACTTTTTATACACAAAAACTGTACTCATTTCAACTAGAAATCTCAATTTATTGATGAATGAATTATTGAAAATCCCGTAAACTACAATTGATTATTCAATCACATCTTGAATCTATTGTTTTTCATCAAATTTCACTTTAAACAGCACAGTTTCATCAATGGAATTTCATTTGTTAATTGATTTCACTATTAACAATAGCCATATTCCGTCCAATCGTGTGAAATAGATGACTTTAACTGAACTATAAGTCACAAGTTACTGAGAAAACACATGAACAAAATAAAAAAAAAAAAAAATAAAAATCACCCCTTCATCGTCCAACGAAAAAGGAACAATCCAACTTCTTCGGTCACCCCCGTAAATAACAATACTCGACAAGGTGAAATGAGAAATTAAAAAATATTAAACTATGATTTGACCTCAATTAATTATAATTTTTTCCAGTTTGAAAAAAGTTTTATTTTCAATTTCATTTAAAACAAATTCAAATCATAGCCATTTTCAGTTGGTCAATTGTTTTTATCTTTAAATCCTTTACATTAACAAACACAAAAACAAAATTTAAAATTTTATCCGTACCAGGTGAACTATCGGATCGAAATCCATCAGTCATCGAGGACAATTGTGTATCCAACCACATAAAATGTGATATGCAAAACCAACCGAATGTAACACTCACTAACGTTTCTATGGACAACCAGATGACCAAAACGAATATTAATAACGTTTGAATCATTCAATCACATAATTTTATTTCAGGTCATTTTCATACACAAACACACAATAGACGAGGGGTAATGAATAGTTGTTCATTTTGGTCAATGTATTTTCCATCAAATTTTGTTTATGAGACCGGGTAAAAACCCCTTCGTAATAAGTGAATTAATGTGGTTTATTAGATTCACAATTAGCATTACCTCAATTTCGGTGAAGGTAAGAAAAAAAAACTGTTTGAAATCAACACAAATTTATATCAATGGGTCTGGCCACGTGCATAAAGTATTCTAATGTAGAACAATACAATTGCTAGATGTTACATTATTATGACCATTATAAGCCAAATTTTACTTTTACTGACTTGATTTTACCGGACCATGTAATGTCACCAATGAACAAATAAATAACAAACAATATATGCAATAAATAAAACAGAAAATAAAAAATTAAGAATAAGGGAAGTAATGGTGTCACATAAAACAGTCGTTAATTGCATGCACATAATATTTAAATATTTTCATAACGTTTATGTTATTCACTGTGCACCGTAACATGGATATTTTCAAAAGAAAAATGAACCAGCAATGATCATATCGTTGGAAAAATTGTGTCAAATAATAATTATGAATATGGAATACAAGAGCCAATTTGATAATAATAAAAACCGAGAAATAATACCAAATGGTTACGGTGTTAAGGATTTATTAGCACCCCAAAAAGGAGACCTTCATTTACAAGTAAAAATTGCCTAGAAAATAATTTCATATGATTCCGTGTAGAGATTATCGATATTCTATGTGGCGCCAATTGTGTTAAAGAAAAACTACCAAGAAATAAACTTAAAAACACCTCAATTACCTCTATGACTAGTTTAGGCTTTTAATAACTCACTAAAGTCTCATATTTAAATGAAATTGATATGAATACGTCAAGGTCGTTAAATTTAGATTTTCATTTCATGATTATTTTCATTTAAGAGCAAAACAAGAAAACTTCATTCAACCATGGAGTCTGAATATTTACCTACCATTCAATGAGATATCACCAGAAGATTAATATTTCGATTTCATTCTTACCAGTCTCATACACATTTATTAAATAAATTAGAGTTATTTAGCGTTAAAGGAACACTTAAATAAGATTAACATGACTTAAGATGTTGGAATAATAATAATTCTTAATTTTTTTGCTTGTTTGCTCCTCTATGAAATCAACATTATTTTAAAGTATTTATTTATGCAAAAACCAAAAAAAAAATAACTAAACTGAACTCACAAATAGCATTTCAGTGTCCACAAGCAAAAGACACGAAACAAAAAGAATTAATATTTTCTGGCTTTTAGTTTTATGTCTGATATCGGACTTTTGTTACCACGAAAGTAAAAAAAAACCCAAAGATGCTGCGTAGGAAAAATTGAATTCCGAGTCTGATGCCAATTGGTTCCACAAAAGAGCAATGAGGTATGGACAAAACACCTTTGCCGGTGTGCCACAGTTGATACAGAAAAAAAAATTAATAAAAAATAAACAGATTATAAAAATATATGTATTTTCCATTATTCTTATTGAATTTATTGAATTAAATAAGAAAAAAAAGAGACACACTGTCCGAACAATAAGTAAAAACAAAATATGAAAACGCCATTATTCAAATAGAGTTTTTAATAAATTCTTTTGACAATATTTTGTTTTCTTCTTTTATATAGTCTCTGGGTCCATTAAGATCGTAGCCAAACACTTATGGTCGGATCAACATAACCCAATCTTATTTAACTCAGGTGATCTCTCCCCCGTTTTTATTATAATTTTAAGCACAACAAATCATAATTTTTTTTTTATTCATTTAGATTCTCTTTCAGATTTTCTGTTGTTTAAAACTCTCATTTATTTAGATAACTTTGGTCATAATATAAAATTTATGGTAAGCAATTCATCAAAGCCACCAATTGAATTCCATTTGGTATACCTACTAGTAGAAGTATATTTTGAATCAATAACCGTGGCACACTGTTAGCAATGGAATTTCAAAAATGGGCGACATCGATAATGTCATTTAACTATTTACCTCTAATACTTAACGAAAAAAAAAAACAAAATTATTTAATAATTCATAGACGTTTATATCATACCAGACATCGGTGCTATCGTTTAGCATTCAATTTGCTAACAAAAAACAGATTATTTATTATTAGTTAATGCATCTGGACCAAGTGGTCGGCCTGTGCAATGAATTATAAAAAAAAAACAATGAAATAAGATCAGACGTTCCAACAATTCAAAGATTCCATTTGAAAGACAACAAAAGAGATGGAAAAAAATTACGTTCAATGAAATCCACGAAGATTCCGTTTCAATTTTTTGTTTAATTAGTAAAGTATTCTGCTCTATGCTCAATTGTTTAACACAATTTAACATAAATATTTACATATTATGCTGAATATGCTGATAAAGAAAACGGAAACCGATTGATTGGAAAAGAATTTCATAAAAATTTGTAATATTCATGATGTGTTTGAATAAAAATTCAGAATTACACAATGTATGAACATTTAGTCATGTATCGAATCAAGAAATTTTCAATTTGGATTATCAATTAGTCTCCAATATATTGAAACGATTAAAGATCATTCAACTATTTAATTCGCAATAATTTGGATAAAATTTTGATTGTTTACCTCTGTCCTGTGAGATATGTAATCACGGTTATTAAATTTTATTGATTATTTACGGTTTTTTTTTCTTTAAGGAAAACATAATTTCGTTACGGTCACTCTACACTTTATTAGATTCACCCGTTGTAATACCCATGTGTTGATAATTTTAATAAAACATTAAGAACATAAAAATGGTTGAATACACCATAACATACCTATTTTGTCTTATAATATTTCCTAACGTTATTACTCCTGAATATAACACTTTTGTATTAAAATTTCTTTTAATTTTTTTTCGATTTTAGATTAAAACGGATACACTTTTATATTACGGTCACAGTTGATAATAATTTTCACTAAATTTATTATTTTGTGATCAAAGAAGTTTTTTTTATTAAGATTTCATACTTTATAAGATTATGAGCATAAACACTTGTAATTTGATTAGCTAAAAATTAATAATTAGAGTCGCTCAGGATGTTTCACTTAATGCGATTTTAATAATTCTTAGTGCTTTTGTTTTTATTACTTGTAAAATCCAGTAAACAGTTGAGATTTGATGGTATTTGAATACAGACACTTACTTTCGTTATTAAAAATATAAAACTATTAAAATCGTTTAAATTATGAATATTTCTATAAATCACTAATTTATTGTCACAATAAAATTTAATCCAAATGTGTGGGCGTTTTTCTTAATTCTTTTCCACATTTAATGAAGTAAATCCAAATTAGATTATCCAATTTATTATGTCATAGACCTTGCAATTCCTTCTGAACACTTTATCGAATAATTTCTATTCAACACCAAATGTAACACTTTAATTCACAATTCGTTTTTTTTTTTTTGCTTTATTTGAAACTTTACCGATTTATTATACAAGATCGTATAGAATATTAATGAATTTTAATCACGTCAATTAACCAATTCCTAAAAATTTAAGTCTTTCACAGGTGTGACTGAATAGCGCACGGTTTATATCAAGAGAAAAGACGAGAAACAAAACAGAACTGTATGAAATCGATCGCTCTTACTAACGTTAAAATTTTACTTAACTGGATATTAACTAAGAGAACGACCGTACACTAAGCCGGTTCGGCAATGATTGAGATTGTTATTATTTTCAACCAAAATCCAAGGTAGAAAACATGAATATTTCTTTCCAATTCCAAGTAATCGCGGTTGCACACAAACAAGTCTCTCTCACACGGGATTTGCTTTTTCATATAACTTCTTATTAATTCCAACACTATGGAATATCATAGTATGGTCAAAGACATTTGGCATAAATGTTAGGTAAGTGGTGGTACAAGATTACATCGTGTTGTTTTGTATACAAATAAGAATGGATCATTATTTCATACCTGTTTTCCAGTCCAACACAATTTTCCAGTAAATCGTCAATTGCAAACGACGAAAACATTTCTTTTTGTATTTTTACCTGGTCGTTGGAACATTGATCGTATTTCACTGGTTCCTCTTAATTCTTACAAGACAAGAATATCCAACAATAATAAAATAAAACAGTCAACTATCAATATTATTAAAGCCGAAAGACCATAGAATTGAATGCAATCAAATTTATAGTATTCTGATTGGTATCCAAAAGAGAAATGGTATACCATTTAATTGTTGTCTAATGAATGCAAACAATTATAAATAGAATCTAAATCAGAAAATCAACGTAATTTAATTAAAATTGTAATGGAAAATAAAAAAAAAAACAAACGCAATTTCTTATTTGACTTCGTTTTAGTTTATTGGGTTGGTCGAGGTCGATTTTTTAAAGAACTGAAACCCATCATTAGTTGAGTATATGAATCGAATCTAGAGAAAGGTGAATCAACTTAAAATCCCATAAAACTATATAATTAAGAGGAGTTCATTTAAGAAAAGAAAGAAATAGATGAACTACATTATTGACCTTTGTATAGTGTTAGATATTTATATTATTATTTGATCCCACAACCCACAATCAGAGTCAACAAAATGATTGATCTTTCTTTTCATTTTTATTGTAAAAATTATCACTCTATAAAATCCGAAATGGATACTTTAACAATTCATTGAATTATCGATAATCATTGATTCATCGTCTATCAATTTAATATCGTTCATAATACCGCGGAATAACCATTTAATAAATTCATAATTATAAATGTAAATGATATTTAACGTTCATATATATGAATACGATGCCAATGTGTTTTTTTATTATTAAATAACAAACGTGGTTGAATATTATTTCCTTGTGTCAATGATTCATATGAAATTTAAGTGGCGCATTCAAAGAACTGAGACATACAAAAGAAAGTCACATAAAATACACGGGTGTTTCGTCTCTGATCGAATTTTACCATTGATTTTGAATGAAATTTGCATATGGGTGATGTTGAATGTGGTGCAATGCGGCAATAAAATTTACATGTTCCAGATGTAATCTAAGATGATGTATGGTAAAAATAAAAATAAAAAACAAAAAGATAGTAAGCAAAGAGTTACTTAACCAAATGAGATGAAAAATCGCGTTCTGTTGAAGAGTACAAAACCAAAAGATATTGAAAATGAAAAAAAAAAACGCGTGAGAAAGAGACTTTGTGCTTTCTGCTGTTTCGCCCTCCAGGTAAACCGGATATCAGATGCCAATTTTAATATAAATTAACAATAAAACACATGAGCCATTCATCGCCTTATTACTAACTCTCTTTTTGTATTCCATTGAATTGTCGTTTAAATATTCTTAAATCCAAAGCTTTTCGTTGCAATACTATGAATGTATGAATGTATGTGTGTGATTTATTGCGATTGCCGATCCTGAATATTCATTAAAATTGACTATTAATTCCTTACTGTTTGAATCTGACCACCGAATGGATACCATTCTCATTTCAGGTAATATCATTTCTTTAGTCTCTCTTGTTGTTTTGTTTGGTTCAAGAGGAGATTACTGACAGCGCACAGTAAAAGGTGAAGGCAGTTGAATTTATAAGAAGGTCGTTCCATGAGTTGAATATTTCATGAGAACAGCTCGTATATCATATGGACACACTTGTCTTACGCAGCTCAGCTTTAGCTGTCGTTCTTCTGTTTCACTTTATTCGGAACGGTGTACTTCAACGTTCAAGCGTTGATTGTTCTTCCAAAACAGAACGAAAACAAAAATCAACGTTATAAAGGGCAGTTTTTGAAAAGACAAGAGGCACTAACGTCCAAAAATAAAATTCATGACTGATATTTAAGTATCTAACTGTAATCTGATATATCGCATTTATCCGTTGATTTGCATTTCATGATGATTTTAGAACTGATCTTAACTATTCCATATAAGATATATTGAATACAATTCATTTGCAGAGTCAGTGTAAATCAGACAAAAATAAAAAAAATACTTCAAAATGACGGAAAATATAAATAATAAGATAAATGATTAGAGTTATGTGGCATACTTTCTTAAAGAACAAATACCCCAATTGAAATAAGAAATGAATTATACAATTTCTTTGATTTGGATTCTAATGGTCAATACGATGAAAGAGATGCGTCACCTGGCATCACAAGTTTAGAATAATGCAAAGTGTTACCATCTTAAGAAATTGGTAACAGACTTTTGATTGCAATCAAAAATGTTGTTCTTTAAGTGATGAACTTAATTGTTATAAAATATTTGGAAAGTATCATAAACACACACCGGTCATTAAATAAAAGAATCAAACTCTATTTTAAATGAATGAAGTGGAAAATTAAGACACCTTCAATTGGATACCTTCATTATCATAGCCCTGATGAGATCCCAAAATAAATTGAGTTTTTATTCGTTTGTAGCAAAAACGATTTATCACATCGTATCAAATGAATATGCTTTATGTTATGTTGATTTAATGTTTTAGAAACTAAATATGTTTTCTATTAACTTTGTTGTTTCATGTTCTTTAATTTCTTCATTAAAACTACACCATCGTAACGTATAAATTTTAATTTTATTTTTATTTTCTCTTCTTTCTAATTGTAATATAAAAAACCGAGGTCTCCTCATCTCATAAAGAATTTATGTAATCATTTTTTATCTATTTTAAATGATCATATGAAATATAATGAAATTATAAAAATGGCCCGTATATTATGGTATACCAATTGGAATAGTATAAAATGTTATGTCAGCAAGTACACGATTACCATAACCAAATGGTTAAGACAAAAACAAAAATAAGAAACTATGGCATATGGAACACTTGGAATCGTTATTGGACTCTATCTTATTTCATTTTTCTAATTTAATTTCCATTCAATTTATCTATTACAAATATGTAGAGTGAGAGACCATAAGTGCTTAGAATGATAATCATATTTTCTTTTCTTATTTCTTTCATTCTATACGATTTTCTTTCCAAACGTTTTTCATCTCATTAAAAAAGTTTTACAAATTTCCTATTAAAATAATTTCTATGTTTCATTCTTTCTGTCTCAACATTACAATCGCATCACTTTAATGGTCTTTCTTGGTTATACCACATTCAATTATCCATATAAAGGTTACATGAATCTTAACTAATACCTAACCAATTGGGCGTTATTTCATTCTGTTTTGCTCATCATTTTTGTTTATAGTAAACTCTTCATACCATCATCAGTAACGAAACCAGAATAAATTCACTCTGGATAATGGTTCGTTTCATCTACGTAAAGAACCCTCTGAGATCAATTGTTCTTCACTCCTTTTCTTAAATCATATTTTCCATCTGATTTGGTATCCAATTGAATATCTGATGCTATTATTATGGACAACCGAATTCACTCTAAGTTAATATTCATTGGGAAGTTCTTTATTTCTTTTATTTTTTTTTTCAATTTCTTATATTTTAGTGATGATTATGATGATGATCCTCTTCAACAATGAAGTAAAATAAAAAGTTTCAATACTAGTAGGGGCCGAACTGCCATTGAAAATCATAGTTAATAAATAAAAAGAAATCATACAAAAGAGTAAAACGATATGATCCTTATTATTCGAACTCAACTGATGAAATAAAATAAAAAAAAAACTTTGAATTTCAATTTGTTCACCATTTTATTGTATTTGATTTTTTGAATTCCGTTAAACTTCAAATTGTTCATCTTCAGTTTCTTCGTTACACCGGAGATCAGTATATCTTACATATTGAATAAAAATGCAATGGATGTTGGTTTATAATCAAGTGGGATATGTCGGGACGTCTTGTGGAGAACTTGAAACGTAGACTCTTCATATAATTGTTAAGAAAACAATAAGAAATAAATAGAAAATCAACGATGGATATCCAGATTGATATTTTATAGGAAACCCAACCAGGAATAACACAGAGCGCAAAGAAAAACGATAAAAATCAAATTGGTCGATAGTTTGTTTATATATTTTGACTAATTTTTATTGTTAATCATGTGGGTATTTTGTCTCGGTTTCATAGATTGAAATAAAATTAGAAAACAGAAACATAAGAAAACACCAGAAATCCTTAAGATTCAGGTGAGCATTTACCTTCACTTTATATGATTTTTATTTATTATGTGTTTTAGTTAACTGGGAGATTTTCTATTAAGAAAAGTGTAGTGAATGTTGGTAATAATCGTTGGTTCGTTACGGTTCTCATCGTACAAATGAGTTACGTCAAGTTGAATTGAAACCATTTTTGGGCTGTGATTTTCCAAATGATATATGATCTGGCCACAATGATCTCAATGCAATGTGGTTATTCTTTATTTAAAAAAATAAAAAGAATAAAACCATTTAATATACCAGCATTATTATCAGTGTTTATTTGGATGCGTGCGTAAAAGATTATGATCTGTCGAAACGAATTTATGTTTAGATACATAATGCCAATCAAATGAATACCTTTCCAAATCATTCCAAAAAGTTCTAACTGTACAAGTCACTAAAAAATAAAATACTCAATTCTATTTAAAATTAACTAAATGAAATCCTTTGGCTGGTCTCTAACCAGATTCCATTTTCAGTTGATGTGGTGCATTTCAAACTTAAACCCGAATCGTTTATCTAATCTTAATGAACTTGTGGTATGGTATGAACAGCTAAATGAGATCCAAATAAAGAACAAAATCCATAAATTCCATTTAAAAACATATTGGCTTCATTAAAACGAAATATTTATTATCCATTGACTATAAAATCCTTTATTTTATTTTTCTACCAATGTGTATTCGAATGGTGTTCCTCAAATACAAAATGAGGCGTACCATGGATACCGATTACAATACTTAAAGGTGATAACTGATCGTTATGTTAATTTGAATTTAATTTCAGTGTACGAACAGAAAAGAAATAACGATGAGATGACGATGACGATGAAAAAAAAAAAGAACTGATCTGAATGGTACGTAGAAGCTGTTCAGTTTTACCACAAAATTTTCTATTCACATTTGATTCTTAACTAAATAACCCGACTAACCGTGGAATTTAAGAATGGTCGATAAGGAAATAAAACTTTTTACGTATACGAGTATAGTTGCAAAACACCGTAGCCCAGACGCGCAAAATTAACAAGAACGTATGCAAATTTTTTTTTTATCCGTAAAATAAAAAAGGTATTTTAATTAGTTGCAGAAATAAATGTGATATGCAAAAGATGAATAGTAGTCACCTGGGGGTCAATTCATATATGGGAATGTGCCATGATTTTGAGTCGTTACATGTTAAATGGATTTCATACAATAATCCAATCATTTCTAACACACATTTAACTGTAGCCAAATAGCAGAGTCCTATAGACAATCTGGTAAAAGATTACCACAATCATTTCTAGTGTTACTCTTAAGTAATTATGTGGTAATGTGGAGGTGAATACATACGCTTACGGTCATCATTTTAAATCATTGCGCGAATTCAACGCCAAGTGATGATGAAATAATATTTTATTCATTTCATTTCATATTTAGAACAGAAAACGTAAAAGAAAATAATGAATTTTCATTACACTGGGGTAAAGTGAAAAGATGGATTTCATATTCTTTGTTTTCTTCAATGTTTCTGACTTTAAATAATAACAAAAATATAATAAATGGCAAATAAGAGAATTCGTGCAATTGAATCATATTTAAACTGAAGAGTATAAGAACCACTCGTGAAAACAATTCAGTTTTCTTCATCATGGTTCTTTTCTTTTGACTTTTTTTAAGACACAAGAACAGAAATAATAATAATCTTGAAGAGTTCTAGATACCAGGTAATTTATAAGATTAGTATTGGCCAAGTATGACTTTTTTTGTTCTTGTATATTTCAATAATCCTAAAACTGTTGGATGTGCACAGCCACTTCAAGTAAAATATAACAATATTATGTGTATATTTAAAATATATCAAACGGTTCATTGAACATAAATAAAATAAGAAAAATTTTAATATAAAAATAGCATATCCAAGTTTATTGTTATACAAATGCCTCGTGGTCTGCATGAAATTAAATTATTAAAATCTCTTCTTTTTATTTCTCATTTTTACTTGATTCCACATAGAAGAATTATTCTTTTATTTAAACATTTTACTAAAATGATCGTATTTAACAAATCAAAATTATGATGAAATAATAACAAAAATAAAATTTTAAATTTTTTGACTTGTACTTGATAATATTTATTCTTCATTTATTATGTTTTGTATAATAACGATAATGTTCATATAAAACAAACAAATCAAAACAATTCAACATTATCTTCTTGGCCGGCATTTGGTCTGTATGATACAGTAAATTTTTATTCATTAAATTGCCATAAAAATTATATCAAAGGGAACGATAAAATAAAGAAAAATGTAAACGTTATTTGAATTTGCCATACACTGTTAGCCAAAAGTTAAAAGAATCTGAATGGAATATTAAATTGATTGGTTGACTGTTGTTGATCTTGCAACAGAGATCAAGTTAAAATTTCAAAACGGTAACGAGCCAGAAATTGTAATAAAAGATTCTAAATGGATTTTTATTTTCTTTAACTTTACTGTGTGGTAACGGTGACCTTTTGTGACCAAAACAAAAGTCTGTGGCAAAACAGAAGAAAACACCTTATAGAGCTTTTGAGGGATTTAATCGAATCGATATGAACGTTTTGATTCAAGAAATTATTGGCACTATAACGTTATTTATGTGAGATAAAAGAGATCTACTTGGATGTTATTTGAACCATTCATGCGCTCGATTCTCCTTAGTTCATTATGATACTTCAGACTGAGGTGATCACAACAGTTATGGAATTTAGCTCAAAAGTCAAATACACTGAATACACATATAAACAAACCTAAAGAATAAGAACCCACGAAACGAAATAAATAAAAATTTTATTCTTGTTAGAAGATCAGTGAAGAAATAAAATAACATCACGACGATTAAATGGACCAATGAATGAAAACCTTGAAAGACCTTCCATTGTTATGGATATAAACAGACCAAAACATAAACGTTCAAATTAAATATTTTTGGGACTTGAATTCATTTTTTGTGTGTCTCTATGGTTTATGTAATTCTCTCATGTTTTTCTACGTTTAAATTTACCTGGCATATTAGAGTCGATGATTGAATGAGTTATTGATTCATAACATGGACACCTTCAACAATCACTTATTATCCATGGTACCAAACTGACTATCATAATCCCATCTACCCTTGCCAACATTTAACACCGTTTGTTTGTTTCTTTTTTGTAATAAATAAAATACACATCCCGCCAATTGAAACTAATGGTTCATAATGCATTCAACAATGGAGGAGAAAAAACCATAGTTATCCAGTATTTCCTCATGTTCAGAGCAAAAAAAATAAATAAATTCAAGACATTAACTTAAATTCACAGCATGTAATCACCTATAAAATTATAGTACTTAAAAATGATCAGTGATGTTTTGTTTTATTTTCATTCCAACGTCTCTTGATATATTTAGTCATTTGATAGTTTCATGTATGCCCATTAATATATGAAAAATGATTAATTAATAACTCAATAACACAACAAGATCAAATTATGCCCAACATAAATTT
The DNA here is from genome assembly GCA_001014335.1 of Coboldia fuscipes. NCBI lineage: Eukaryota > Metazoa > Arthropoda > Insecta > Diptera > Scatopsidae > Coboldia > Coboldia fuscipes. The sequence goes on from JXOR01001528.1 coordinate 22,732, forward strand.
ACCAATTGAGTGCAAATACCAGTGATAGTTTAAATGGTATTCAATTGCAGATAATGTATAAGTTGATTCCAAATCAAATAAATCGTTTTTAATGTTTTGATGTTTTTTTAGTACACATGAATGAAAATAACAACACATAAACGAATAATGGTCATACCGATTAAAACCTATAAATTCAATTAACGAGATATTAATTTAATAACCAAATTATGGAGAGACTGGTAATAAAAATGGAATATAAAAAAATATACAAAATCATAAGTCAATTTTACACCATTAAATGACCAACACTAACTGTACATAGAATTCGTTTTTAAATTTGGCATTATAATTAAATTGCACTTAAATTCTGTATGCGGATATTCAGTTAAAAACATTTAATTTTTGTTAAAAAAAAAAGAAACAAAATCGTTTTAATTGCACGATTGATTGAAGTATAACATAAACCAATGAAACAGCATCAATATGTTTTATAGACAAAAAAAAATTAATAATGTTTTCCCAGTATGATACCAATTAAATCGTTTTGAAGAGTGATATCAAAATGACGGGGTAATGGGTTGTTATTTTTTGTCTAATCAAATCACACTTATTTGGCATCGTAACTCTTAAAATAGCTGACATTATTTCCAATTGCATTCGCGGTATACGATAAATTGTAGTTACATGCTTACTATTAAGAATTGAAAACTATCAATTCAATAAGACATTTGAAATTGTACAGTCCAATTCTATCCAATTCAGGATTTTAAGCAAATGTGATCGTTACCTTCTGTGGTAATCAGAACAGTCATATACCTTTCTTAGAACCAGTCAGAATCCAGACGTTATCAGTGATGGTGGTGTGGCTGAGGGCAACATATCAAAAATTCAACTAACCAAATGAAATATAACCAAAATCGTGAAAACGTGTGTCGAGTATTTAACGCCTGGTTACAATCGATCCAATAAATTAATGTAAATAAATGGACTTTGCACGTTCATTGAATTAAATATAAGACCCAAAACCTAACAGATGAATCGCAAGTGAAAAAAAGAGAAAAACACATCACATTTTACTTAGAAGAGAAAGACAACTTAAAGACAGTAATTTAACAAAGAGCCACATAATCTACACAGCGAACAGAAAAAATAAGATTTATTGCATTCAAAAGTGCATTCATGATATGATCATTTAAGAACATGACACTTTTTACACCCCAAAAATATATAAACCTTCAACCATATAATTGATCAGGTAAATCAATGTGATACCTAATTTGATTAATGAACTATTCAATATGAAAACCATTTAGAGACATAAAAATTCAAAAAAAAAAATTGATTCTATACACCGATTAATAAAATAACCAACTGAAATACCATTTGATATTCAGAGACCTTGGCCTCAACCGCACGAATGGCCAAAAACAAATTTATAAACAAATAAAATGTTCAACAATACGATCCATAACTCTAAGAGTATCTCTCCAATATCCAGCTTCTTTAAAATATCATTTAATTCAGAATTAAAAATAAATAAATTTAATATCCCTCCAGTCCACCAATGCCACAAACTATCAACATAATCATCGTGGATACAAATAGAAAGAAGAGATGTTTTAACTTGTAACCAATAATTGTTGTCTATTCATTTAAACAATGTTTTTTACTATGAACAAATATGATAAGCGCATATTTTAATATTTAATATTCGCAATGGTTACTAACTAATAGATCTTTAAGAAGACCACAGAATACGAATTTTGTTGTTCTTTTTTATTGTCTACAATTTAAAATACTCATTGTGTTCATAACTAATCTCTCCTCAATTCCATCTTTTAACTCCATTGGGATATTCATATACACAACGTGGAATTTTACAATGTAAGTATGTCCAAAATGAAACATTCCTTTATCATACGTTATCTGTGACTCTCTTATAAATTTTATTTTTCAGGTGATACCACCAAGCCAATACTAAATTCACTTTATGTTATCCACCAACAACTTCAATTGTTAATCCCCAAAGTGCGTAGGTTGTGTGTACCCAAGCTAATAACATAAAGAATAATAAGTAAATAGAAAATATAAAAAACGAATACTTTTTATTTTGTTTTTTTTTTCTGCATTGCCCACTGGTCAAAATGGAGACAATATTCATTTGTAAATGATTGTTGAATGCATTAATAACATTGTTGAATTCATAACTAGCATTCATTATTGCACAGACAGGGCATCTCTTAGGCCATTGTTAAATACAGCAGAGGCAATACTATTTAAAACACACATAGAGTGGGCATTGCATCTAAAAGGATTCTTAATATATAAACATTGGATCGATAATGCGGTAAATCATTTTCATAAATAAACGATGATCGCAATAACTTAAAACCATAATAAATATGAAATGAATAAAAACTATAGAGTTTCTTGTATTTCAAGTCTAATCACAATGATCTTGGAATAAATAAAATATGAAATGAAATCTTTTTAAAATCGATTAAGTAAAGAAAATAATAACTTAAGGATAATTCAATGGTAATGGTTTCTTTTAAGAATGTTCAGAAGAATCATAATCGTAACAATTGCAATTCCATCTCAGTTCAAATCAAGAAATTGTCGGTTCATTTTAGTGGTACAAAGTCTTCAGATAATCGACTGTGAAGTTTTAATTTTATTCTACCAGTCCATTGTAAGGGCGTTAAATATTTCGAAATTTTAAGCCAGCGAAATATGATATTGATAATTTAGATTAGACCTTTTTGAGAGTTTGTACTTTTCACCTTATGTTTCTTCGATTCATTTTTGATTTTCCTTGAAGTGTGCATATAAAATTATTAATTAATTTGCAATCTCATAATATCATTCACTTAGCTTATGATTAAGGTATGGATAATACCTAAATAAATAAGACAACCGTTATCTTCTATGACGATTCCAAACAATGAATATAATTAATCCAAGAAAAAGAATAATTCAAGAGTGCTAACATAATTACCATCTTAGATAATTATGAAAATTGGTATGCTACACTATTGAATTTATAAAACGACGAGTGATAACAACAACAAAAATAAAAGATTCATACTAATTACATATTTGTCTGGTCTTAGCAATATTCTCCAATGTTCTATAGAAGGTTGTTACGATAATAAGTAGAATTAGTTGGAACTGCAATTATATGAGTCTCCACAATTTGATCACGTTTATTCTAAAGTTTTCTGATTGATCATTTCAACATTTTTTTTTTCCTTAATATTTTTACTTTGAAATTTAATCATACCACATCGATAAATTTGTTCTGCCTGCCCTATGATGTATTATGGATATTATTTGCAGTTAGAAATCATCATTTTTATCCGTGGTACACTATTGAATTCGTACATGAGAATTTTTTGATATGATCAAAATGAATCTCAACAGATTTTCTATTCACAACTAACGATATGAGCTACGATATAACAGCGAATAAGATAAAACTCATAGGCTTCAGGCACATCAATTATATGGTTAGATTATAGAATTTTCTTTCGCTGCATCCACAGTTTATTGCACTTCACATATATTTATGGTTTCATAATTTTCCAATGCATTTCAATATCATTCAACACCAAAAAAAAAACACCATTAAATTTTAATTTCATTTGATCAGTATTCAGTACCTAAGAATCCGTTAGTTTTAATCGTGTAATAAATAGTATCACTTTTGTCATTCACAAAGATGCAAATATTTCCAAAGGTAAGACCTCGTATCGCTCTAATTTGACTCTTGGTACTAACTATAAACATAACAGTTCAGTTTCACATTTGATTATAAAATTAAATGATTACGGAATTGAAACTATTCTTCTCTATGCTATCAAATTAATAAGTTTAATGGTAAACCAAAAACAATAGCCAAACGTTTAATATCCTCGGTTACAGTGATAAATGATAAAAAAAAATAAAAAATAAAGAATAGTTCTCTTAGATCATAAGCGATTTTATTAACAAGACAATGATCTCATTCCATTTAACAGTCCGTTAGCAATAAAAAAATTTAAAAAAAAGGATGAATTAAATGAATTGACTGATAAATGTTTCCATTCAATTTGATCATAATTGATCATTTATATTGTATGGATACTTGCTAATCAGATAATAAAACTGATAATACATATTGAATGAGTTAAATAAAGGAAGAGACAGAATAATCGATTTCTATCTTCTGTATAAATTCCATTTCATGGGAAGAAATTTGATCTCAGGCATTAAAAGAATTTAGAATATCCCGATTGTATTATTAATTGTTAGGTAGCACAAGAATAAATTCGTTTGAAGGAATTTACATTTGGCAATACAATCGTCTTACTTTCAACTCCGTTGCTGTGACTATTAGTAAACGTAACTATGTTAATTATCCCAAATAATTGTTTGTTTATAATTAAGTTTGTCTTTAGAAATTACTAGAACGGAAATAGACACGCAGTTAAAAATGAATTAATACGATAATATCAATTACTTAATTCAATTCTTTCGTCAACAAAATGTTTGTGAATACTTAGGATTTCGTCTATAATCTAATGAGACTTGTTTTTCGTTTACCATAAAATTAAAATTAATTTTCCAATAGATAAATCATATTTGTTTCCAAATAGACTAATAATCAATTAGATTTACATAACTTTCCCTAATAATTCTTAATTCTAAAAACTCTTTAAAATCCTATCCGATATTGAACTAATTTTAATTAACCATAAATTTTATATTTCATAACAACATTAAAATCAGTTCTAATGAATGCACCACAAAACATAAATCAGTGAAAATAAACATTGGAAAACAACAGTCTAAATAATGGCATCTTTTTTAACTGTTTTCTGTTCAAAGTTCCATATATTCTTTAGTTTATTTGTAAACCAACTAACGACCGGTTATTTCACCATTCAATTTTGTTCTAATTCATTTGGGAAAATCACCCTTTTAAATACCATCAGTTTTCATAATATTCAAAATTGAATTGGATACCATTCTCTATTTTCATAATTTCAATCATCCAGTTGTTTCGGCTCCACCAATTCGAATTTTCTTTGAAATTAATTTTTTTTCCGTTCCTGTTTCAAATTAAATCAGCAGAAGGTATGTTTTCATATTGTTTCGAAATGGAGAAAAATAAAATAATATAACAATTCCCCCCTCGATTGTTTTTATTATTTTCTCTCTTTCATCTTCAAATTTGCAATAAATTTATGAAATAATAAAAGAAAAAGAAAAGAAAAACAATAAACGGCAACCAAAATTAAAGAAGATGAACGAAGTTATCCATTTATGTCTTCTCTTTACCCATTATCCATTACAAATTGCATTGTGCTGCATGAATTATGTGATATCACTAATTCCCATTTAATACACGTTTAGGTTTTTATTTTACCAGTAATGGTTATTCGATACATTCGTTATACAGTGATAAATCATAATATTTTTTCTCTTTAGTACTTCCAATCGTATGGCATAAAAAATCAATTTACGAAAAGAAAAAAAATCGCTTTTTTTCAAAACAAAATTCTTAACAGATTTTGTTTGTCTTTAATCATTTGTAAAATTTGTGAAGGCATAAAAAAAAATTATGGTAAATTTGTTGCCAATTGTATGTTATGGTGTTACTCTGACTGTTATTGAATTTCAATTCTGTTAAACGAGATTTTCTACGACAAGGTTGTTTCAATATTCCACCTAACTAGTTTGGAATGAGGGAGATAAGTTCAACAGCTCTACACAAAAAGACGTTAACGATGAAAGCTCAAGTGTTACTTCAGCAACACAAACGAAAAATCGTAAAAACTCAGTTATAAACCGCACATTTCTTTTGAATTAATGATTATCATAACAAGAACATTTACTTTTGTTAGTCGTAAGTTCGTTAGTCAAATTACATATCACGAAGTTAAAAAATTTCGTCTTTGATTTCATCTTAACCAAATTGTTATGTAAAGATTTCGTTTAACCATCATATTTCACATAATCCATTGATTGAAAGCTCTAATTATGTAAAAATTAATTATAAATCTCAGGTGTAATTATTAATAATAATTTATTGGCCTGTGAAATGTGCTACCGTAAATATAAAAATTCGCACCAAATTTGTTTCATTCAACTCGTTGCCCATATATTTTCAATCTTTCACTTTCATCAGATTGATTTAAACTGGACCACACTGAATATACAAATCAATTTGTTGGAAAAAAAAACTAATAATATCGCATAAAAACGTGTTCAAGTAATTGATTCCAATTAAATTGTAAACGAATTTTAGAAGGAAAAAATACAACAACGCCCTCCAGATTATTGTATTAAATAATATGGATTAATCTTATGCTAAGTCATCATTGATTGCGATAAATTTTTAGTGGAATCCAAGTGTCTTCCAATCACTTTCGCTCTTTTTCAATTAATCAATACATAAAATTTAACAGTTATGAATGTTGATTCATTTCAATTATGTCATAAATTGATCAAATTTCGGTCCGTTTTTAGTTTTTCGCTTTCAGCGATTTCTGATTATCTAGAGATAAAGTGTCTCTGAAGGAGTGAGAATATGGGCCCCATGACTTGTGGTTGCATACTGGAAATATTTTCGGCTTTTTTGTATGTGATTCAATTGAAATCAATTTGACTGTCATGATTTCAATATCCAAAGTGAATTATTGGAAAATGATCCATAGAAATGGAAATTGCGATCCCAAGATAAATAATAATTTACTTTCGATTACTTAATCGACCTGATGGCTGTTTAAGATATTAGACATTCCAATGATTCGGAATACAAGATGAAACCATGCTCACGCTACTGGGACAGTTAACATATTATGAATATATTCATTTAGAATTTATCGCAAATTAGTTGTAGACCAGAAGAATGATAAAAATTTTAAAGTCAATATAATTGGAAAAATATTAGAGGAATTTACCAGTATTAGTCAGATCCATTATAGCACTTGATAAACTATTTCACAACTATTAAACTTAATTACGCAATATTACATGAATTCGTATACTCATTTTTGTAAGGTTTATAGTACTTTACTTCTTATTAATTATTAAAAAAATAAATTTTTCCTTTGAAATTAAAACAACAAATATTGCAAATGAAAAAATGGAGGCAAATTGCAATGGAGGCAACTTCAGGTAGTAAGTTAACACAGTGTTAAATTAAGGCATTAATAATGATTGGATCCTCTAATGTCGTATACTATAATAGTATTAAATGGTAGTATTTATTCTTGTATGGATGTACAATTAATATGAATGATTCGTACGGGTATGACATTCTAGTAAGAAATATTCTACGTTCATACATTTATTTACATACATACTATTTATTTTTTTACCTCCCCCCGTGCTTGTTACTTACCGCACTGCCCAATATCAATTGTAGATAAATGCTGCGGGCGGGAGGTGCAAAAATTGTGCATTCAGCGTAACTGACCCACTAAATGCAAGCAATTATACATATTTGTTCCACGGAAAATTGACNTATTTACATACATACTATTTATTTTTTTACCTCCCCCCGTGCTTGTTACTTAC
>JXOR01001538.1:0-84417 GCA_001014335.1 Coboldia fuscipes
CCATGTCCAGTATAAGTAATATACTATAATTGGTAAATTCTCTATGGTAAAAATAACAATTTTATTTTTGACTGCAACAGAATTATATTAAAAATAAAAAATAATTCCATTAACGGAAAGCCAATCCATTTTATTCTTTGTTTTTTTGTGATTTTTTCATTAATCTGATCTAACGTTCCAATTAACTGCAATGAATATTGGATGCCAATAATTGAACATTCATTCGTAACTGTATTAAACGTAATACTGATCATATTGAATGTAATAAATATCAAAAATATGTGAATACCATTGAAGGTAATAATAACATAAATTAAATGTCAAATTGCCATTATAAATCATCTCGTTATCAATGGATATGAATTTATTAAAATATGAATACCAAATTTCCCTTTTTCTATTAAATTAATAAAAAAGTAGGACGAAAATAAATGAAAAATTCATAGACTGCATTTTTATTTTCCCTGAGAGAAAACATGAGAAAAAAAAAAACAACATCATTGACAGTGATCAAATGATAAAAATGTTTGTATTGTCATTCCCAATTACAAGTAGTAACATCAACATTATCAATAATCAAAGCAGCATTGATTACGGAATTTGCAAAAATAAAAACCAATTCGAATAACATGATTTCATGTTCAAATACATTAACTTGATCAAGGTTTACATCGACAGTTTTTATGTGTGTGTGTGTGTATGTGAATTTATTTAATAAAATGCAATTAATTTTTATATTTCATGATCATTGATTTTAATTGCATTCATAGTATTTACAAACCGTTTACAACATACGATAAAAATACATAAAATTACGACTAAATCAACAGTTTTGACTGTAAACATGAAATATTTTAAAAGGAATTAATTTGATTTTATGATAATTGAATCATCATTCCCAGCTACACATACAGATAAAATAAAAATAATGCGTTTTACATTGTTAATCGTTCATTTAGGTGAAAATCATTTAGATAAATCATCATGTGAAATGGAATGGAAATTTCTGTTTGGATATTTATTTGAAAATAATATTAAAACTCAGCATTTCGCTTACATAAGTAAGTGGAAATGAATGGAAAATGTTTCCATTTTTTCTCATTTCATTTGAAATGCATAAACATTGCGGATTGTAAAGATATTCAAATCTATGACTCTTGATATACTTCTACTCTTTGGTTGTTCTCATTTTCTTAACACCATCAGAAACCATAGAACTAAAGATTGTATTCGTATGGAACATAAATACTCTGACACTTCAAGATTCCATAATCCAATAGAATTTTCTAAGCCAAACAAAACCAACGTTTTAATAAAACGCTAGATGGATTAAGCAATTTACAATATTTTACGAATTAAATCAAGTGATACAATAAGATACAAAAAAATATAAATTCTCTATGGTTCTTGTATCAAGTGGATACCATTCTGCAAGGGAAACATCGAAAAGAACTTCGCAACTGATATCAAAATAACTGAAATCCTTACTCTATTCAGTATTATAAGCTTTCTAAACCAGCACAATTCAATCTTGACAGCCACTTGAATAACACCATAAAATGAGTGGAAAAACCAAGCTAAAATTATGCTCTGAATCGATTTGATTTCAAAACATTTTCTAAAATTTTCCTTTCATTTTCCTCAGTTCTTCATATTTTCTCATCTTACACATTGAGTTTCGCCCTTTGATTTTATGCCTATGAATAAATAAAATACACAAAAAGTAAGGCCAATCTAAATGAAAATTATTTAGAGATCAATTGAAAACATATTTACTTTTTCGGTTTAGTTTAATATAAAAAAAAGAAACGAAACATAAAATTGGGTAAATGAATTATCTTCAGTTATATTCCATTTCCCATCAATTCACTAAGGACTACACAATCCAAATAGAAAATGTAACAATTTCCAAAAAAAAAGAGAAAGAAATGGAAAAGTCCATAATGTAACGAAACTAAAGAAATGAAAGTACCAATCAATTTAGAGTTATTTTGACTTGAACATCATTGATTCAATCGGAAAAAGAAAACCATTTGATCTCACAAGGAATAGAATAAATCGAAGGGTGACCCACCCCCTAATTTCATCGTTACTCAATGTTATCCCAATATTGGCTAAATTGGATGTAAACATGTGAAAGCTTAATAGATAATATGTTTTTCTTATCACATAAAATTTGTGCTGTCTGCCTAAAACCATTGGGGATGCGGCAAATGGTGGCGACGGTCGCATTCACGAGATGAACTGATCAACTTCTTATTTTTATCAACCTCTCCCCTCATCCACAGAATCGACCCCATCAAATGGATACACCAGAAAAAGTAGAACACAACATGAAACCCAAACATAATGTGCGTGTATACCTTTTTGATGGTTTGTTTTATTCTATTTAAACCAAACGATAGAGAGTCACCAAAAACATCGCAAAAAAAAAAAACATACAAAAATCGCATAATAACGATCCTGAACAACATAAATGCGGGATAGAAAACTCTATCAGATCAAAACCAGTAAACATAAATTTTCCTTCGATATGTTGAAGGATAATATTTTTGTTATGTTTCACCGTGTATTCGAAAATAATGAAACTAAGTACAGGCAACATACAAAAAAGAAAGGAAAATAATAAAAAAGCCCACGAGAAATTGGCTAAATAAAAATATCGTTTTGTTAGAGGCCAACAAATGTTGGAGTGCAACAACATACACATGTACTGATCAAATGATAAAGGATGCCATCCATCGATTTGTGTACAACAACCGTCATTGTTATAGGAAATACAATGTACAATATTGTACCAACCAAACAGAAAAAAGAATAAACCATTTATGCTCTTTGTTATGGATATAAAATTCTGATGATAAAATATGTTGTGCACCGGATGTATGGGATATTTTGTATCACAAATACGCGTTTACCATTGTTCCAGATTTGTATCGAGAAAATACATAAATAGTCATTGAATCGATAAATCTTTCATCATCATCATCATTGAAGGACTTGTGACGTGTATCTACCAAACATGAGTATTTCGAATTACTTGTTTATTGAATCTCATTGATTAATCAATGTACAAATCAACTGTCTTATACAGAATGTGTTTCCACTGTTGAATCCGCCCAACTAGCGGTTCTTTGGTTAACATCATTTTGCGGTATATCAATCAATTAATCAAAGAATGGCAATTTGTCTCGTCACTAGGAAATCATTTGAATCCATCAAATTGTTTATGATGATAAAAACAAAATTTCCTCATTGATCTCATAAACGGTGTTATCCATAAATCCAATTTAAAGATGTGCATATGTTTCTACTTAAGTCACATCTTTTATTCGTTTTGTATGCTTTTTTATTATTTGACGCGTTGTACTGAATGTCTAATGAGGATACACTGCCACAAGAAGGATCCTTTTAAGATTTATACTCTCTGAAGAGCTGTTGGCTTAACTTTATGCTTGTTTTTTTTTTTCTCATAACCAACGTAATTTCATATTAAAAACAATATGGGGGAAATATGTTCACTCTGAATACCAATAAATATTTATGGATATTTATTAAATTAGGCTAAAAAAATTCTATTAAATTAATACCGCAATACAGTCAAAAGGAGTACACTGATAGGTGATACGCACGTTCTCATATTTCATTTGCTATTTTAATGACTTTAAAATATTTTCATTTTGGTTCTAATAAATAAATAAAAAATTTAAAATTCATAAATTGAATTCAATTTATTAGTGGACTAAAAAATTGATTATTTATGTGCGAACGTGTATCCATTGAACATTGTTCTATGCAAAAATCCAATTTGTTACAATGTACCAATGTAATAAAGAACAGATAATTTTTGGTTTATGAAATTGAAATATTAATTGAGTCGAAAGATACATATTTAATGGTATTACCATAATCAATTAATCAAATTGTAATTAGATTTAATAGGTGTCACCTTATATTTACCCTTGATTCATCATTATCGATTCTATTTATAAATTTTCTAGTTGATTTCAAAGGCCGTCCCCCCATTTAGAACTAAACACTAATAATATCGTGGAATGTATATCGTTTTAACAGAGTAGGTTGAATGCGTTTTTGTATATTATGAATCAGGTGGATAAATTGCGGTATTTTTGGTTATTACAATGTATCATATTTGATGCCAAATTGTTTGTTCACACACAAACACACTCTCTATTCTCCCTCAGTTCCACCTAATGGTGAAAATTTAAACACCATTGAGTGATTAAATATCATTTAGCAATTTAACGGTTGTATAAAACTGGTTGAAATATCACGTAGTTTTTTACTATCTCATATACTAAATGATCCAATCGCATCCATTCAATTGGAAACAATAGAATTTATGTAAATTTATCCAATGGTTGCATTTAAATTAGATCAGATTCAATAACTCTCATCATCAAATTTTACTCACTAATTGTATGTTATCTGTCAGTTTTTCGTAGTTTAAAAAAATATTCCTGTTTTTCCATATTATTTAAATTTGAATTGCAATTTAAATATTATCATTCATGTGAAACATACAAAGAAAAACATACATTGAAACATTTTGTTGAAAAAAACAAAAATTTTTCATCCCCCAATGAATTGAATAGAGTGTTCGCTGTACTGTTTGTTTATTAAAATGGAAAAAAAAAGAAGAATATTTTTTTATTAAAATCCAGTGAGCTTTCATTCATTTTATACAGAGATTTTTTTCCATTTTCAATTTAATAAATTTTAGTTGAAATTTAATGGTTGTCACCAGCAATCACTACATAAAATACTGTAGTAATATTTTTGAAATGAATTGAAAAATACAAAAACGATTAATGAATTATATAACCACAATGATGACCATGAAGACACATAAAATGATCTGAATTTATCATAATAGGGAGTATCGAAACCTCAATCAATTGAAATCGATGATATTAATATCATCGATATAAATAAATTAATCATTTGTATTAATTGGAATAGAGCTATATGCTTTAGTAATAAAAATGGACACCACTTACCTTCATTGTTGCCTTGTTTCATCTCAATATTGCACTATAAATCACAAAACACTTAATTAAACATTTATATCACAAATTAAATCAGAACAATTAAAACTAAAAATAAAAATTTTAAGGATGCAATTCTGTCCGAATGGACTTTTATCACACTCAACTAAAGCCAAATAAATAAACATAAAGGAAATAAAATTATCAAAGATGTTCACGCGTTCACTGATCACACTCAACTGAAGCCAATTAATTTAGTGAGAAATTTAAGTGTTTGTGAGTGATATTACTGAGTTTAAATAAGGAGTGATTTTTGATCACTCAACTAATGCAATCGTAATTAACTAGCAAGTTAATGAGTGTGAGTGAAATTAATTTCGAAATTAACTACGAAATTTAAATAAGTGTGAGTAATATAATTGAGTGATATCAGCTTCCCACGTGGAATGTTGATCAATAAAAACTGGGAGCAAAGTGTTATGGAAATTAATACAAAATGGTTAATCCTTTTTTACAACAAACGATACTACATCACAAAATTGGTAATTTATAGTTCCCAACAAAGAGTTATTCACATTGTGTGTACTTTGTTGTTTCCCATTCAAATGTTTTTGTTGGTTTTGGTTTAATAAATATTTGTGTGAAATTTTAATGGCTGTCAACAAGAATGACTCTACACAACACCATGGAAAATTTATTCAATGAACAAAAAAAAGCAAAAAACGATTAATGAATTCCATATCCGTGTTGATGGTCAAAAATACACATTGCAATGATCTGAAATCATCATCATCGTATATATTGATACCACAATCAATTGAAATCGATGATATTAATAACAGATAACAATCAGAAAATTTATTAATTGTGTGAATTGGAATTTGTTTCATTGTATGGTTTTTGTATCGTTTTTTTATTTTCCAGCAAATAAATAAAATTCATTGGGGGGATTTGATTTCAACCATGAACGGGTGAGAAACCTAATTGAAACCGATAAATTACATATGATAGCATGAGGCACACATATAAATGTTTATTGGTTTGTTACTAATTACTATTTCATGGAACTCTCCTACCAACTTTTCAATTGAATTTAATGATAATTTCGTATAGTGAAGTTCATTTAAAATAATGAAATAAACAGAACAGATTCCCAGCAATTAAAATACAGTGAGTATGTTTAATTGAAGTGTATTGAAATTTCAAAATTATAAAAAAGAAAAACTCTATTATCAATCAACCTGTGATCGTTTGAAAATTAAAGGTGTTCATCATTGGGAAAAAGTAGAACTTTCATGCATTTTAAATTCTCTATATAAACTCTATCTCATTTTTATTTAAATTGGATTCCATATGATTGGGAATGCAAGTCAGTGGCCAATTTGTATACCGAATCTAAATTGCATTCGTGTATCTACATTTGATTGTCTCCTATACACAAGACAGATGAATAAATTAATGCCTCTCAACAAAAGTTATTGATTTCCTGGCACACAATTCTGCACTGGTAAGTCTCTACCCCCAAAAATTACAGTGTGTGAATATGGTTGCCTCTAGATATGCTCTTCAGAATACTAAAATATTGTATGCATCTCTTCGAAAATTGTAACATATGGAACATCAACGATTTTATTCCGTTTTCTTTTTTTGTTTTCTCTTTTATTTTTTCATTCAACTGCACTTTGTCTTAAGAGGCACGTATGCAATTTTTACGTGTTCCATAATAAAAGTTGTAACCACCGGAAAAGAATGAAAAATAAAAATCATAAAGGAAAAAACGAAATTCCCGGTTACATTCTAACCAGAAATCTACTAATGATGGAAGAAATTATGCTTAATACATACCGAACAGATGAAATTCAACCAAACTAATATTATGATTGGATTAATATTCGTTATAAGAATAACGGTATTTAAATTATGCAATTTACATAAGACCTTGTGATTATGTAACCATAACATAGTGAAACAGATGAACTAACTAAAAATAGAATTTATGGTTTCCTTTCCTTTCTTTTTTTTCCTTTTCGGTAGTGAGTGTTAAAATTCTGACAGATTAGATGTGAAAATTTGGTGTCTTAACACAGTCATTTGTCTGTGGATAGTGAAAACTTTCGTCGAATTGAAATATACGGGGAGTGAAAATACCAAATGATATTTTAAAAATGTAATAATCACAAGAGACTGTATAACGGTGTGTATTATTGTCGAAAGCCAGAGTGCATTTAAGCTGTAATATTTCACTGCATTTTCCAGATAAATCGTCAAGAGGTGGTTAGTGGCCGACATTGACCAAATAAACTTTCAAATGATATTCGGCTGAATTGTATTGCCCAGGTGTAATGATAATCACGTTTGAAAAAAAAAAAAACGAAAACTTCACCGCATAACTGTAACGAATCATGACATACAAATTCATTGAGGTCTTTTCTCAAGAGAGAATGAGGAAATAAAAAAGTTTTCATCTTAACGCTTTTCCTATAGCAAAAAAAAAGTAAAACTGGAACTGACAACGAATGAGAAAAGTTTCGTTATTTTCCTATGTGTATATGTGAATTCTATTCCCCAATTTCAATGCCACAAACTGTTTAAACAGTTAGTCTCAATCTTATCACAGCCGTTGTTGAACTGAACGTAGAATTTTCTATTTATACAAAAGGAAAATTTATTCATAAATGATGCTATTATCAGTATGCACCATGTGATGTTAATAATAGCAATGGTACTGGTTAACAAAACTTAAATGACTTGCAATGTGGTACTCGCTCCATTTCTTTTAATTCTCATAATTTTTATTCGAATTGTAATTAACAATTTTTATCGCATTTCACTCATTAATCATTTTTTATTAAAAAAAAAAAAAACCAAGAGAAATTCTCTAAATAAGTTTGAATTTCATTAGAAAATATTTCAGTTGCTCCATATTTAATGTGATTCTTATTTTTACACAGTGGAAAATGAAAAGTTTTAAATAATCCAATGAAATGCAATTGATAAATACCAGAAATATACGTTGAGGATGTATGATCTATGACTGAGTAATGAAAAACTTTTTCCATGAAGTCATGTTGTACATTATAACATTTATGTCACCTAACCATCATCGTTCATAATAAATTGAATTATGTCGTTAACACATTTACAATTTTGCTATACGGTTCAAAAGTGACACTTCATTTTATTTGGTGCCTTCATTTCAGAGCCAACGAAACACTTGGTTGTCATCTGTGAAGTAAAATCACAGTTGATTTCAATAGTAAATAGATTTTATGAATATTTAATCAGTCATTTTCAGATAAATTAACACGATGACCAGAGATGTTGAGTAAATCTAATCTCAAGATTTAGAACAAGAAACGTCTTATCATGTCATTCTAAGTCATAGAAATTTAGTTTATCTATTTCATACGAGTCAAACTAAATGATTTGAAGTATTTCTTATGTACAATTCATAGAATTGTTAGATGAAGAAAGAGTCAGCTTAAACTTCGATTAAAGAGATTCATTCCAATAATAGAATATCATCTGTTCCACATTCTAAGAAACTCATAATTGAAAGATTGGAATAAAATCAATATTTTAATATTTCTGGAATTGAATTCCAAAGACACGGAAGATTATGATTTGAATTAAAACCTATCCTACCATGTTACGATACTGAATAATCCAGATACATAATAATCGATTTGAAGACTGTGATACAAGACTGAATTGATATTGTACATTGCCTTATGTTGTACACATTTAATATTACAACATGAATTGAAAACTCTGGCAATAATTGGTAATAGAAAATAAATGAATAAAAAAAAAATAAAAATTAGGAGCAACATACACTTGTTTTTGCATCTGAAACTGCATATTGTCTGAATATTAAAATTTATATTTCAATAACATCTTTAGATGAGAATTTAGACCAAATATTATTATATGAAGATTATAGAAGGAGTTGAGTAGAGAGAAAACTTTCTAATAATATTGAATTTATTCATATAAAAGTTAAATTGTTTTAATGATATTGAACTCTATTGAATACCATTAAGTGCAAATTTTTATAAGTTTGCATCCTTACAGCCAATATGTAATCTATATCGTTGAGTACTACTCACAATATTCTACAACAGATTTAATATATTGAACTAGACAAAAGTGTATATTGAAACCAAATGATTCCGTAAATGAAAACAGACAAAAGCACACTACTATGGTTGATCAAATAACATTAGAAACATACACGGTAAACTTGATTCAATAAATATTGGTAAAACAATCAATGGAATATTGAGGATGCACAGTATTCCAAACAAAACGCATTACACTGTAACAAGATAACAACGATAGAATAATTCTACAAATGGAATGGAATAGATCAACAAATGATTAACCTTTGAGTTGAATTAATTTAGTTTATGAATGTTTAATGGCGAATGAACAATCCAGTTTCATAGATTCCAGCTAAAAGGATGTTTACTATCTGTTATTCACACGATAATGCATTTATGCATATAAGATTTCAATAGATTCATGTTCCTTTCGATGAATATGAAACTTTTACTTCGTTACTCTTGAATAACGTAGAGATTCAAGTTTTCTGTTCATTTTGAGTAAATGATACCATTGATTCAATGTTGAATGGAGCTTTGCAACGATTGGATTCGAAATTTCCACAGAATGGTAAGCGTGTTGTATGGCGTGTGTTGTATACAATTTAGCAATTTCTTCTTTATTTTATGAATAATGGATCAGTGCGCCTTTCTTTCATTTATTCTCATTTTATTCTATTCGGTATTTTATAGGGTAAACAAGAATAAAGAAAATACCCATGTCAACGGATGAACTCTGGAACGGTACCTTCACACTCCACTAATTTGGTGCCAAACGGTGAATCACAGTGTATTATACCATTTTTTATTTATCCAAAGAAATAAAAAGAGGGCAATCCATCTATTAAGAATACATGAAAGTCGCAAAAGGACTAAACGACGGTAACTGCACTTTAGCATATTTTTTTATTTCTGCTTTCAAATTTAAGTTAAAGCCATAAGTAGTTAAGGGAATAACTTAAACGGCATTTCATATTTTACCGTCTTTGTTCTTCTTTTCAATATTGTAGTCCCATCGATTCATTCTATTTATATGACGATGTTTTGATGGGATAGAAAAAACATTGTGTTATTTCGATACATGGAAAATATGAAGAAAACATAACATTAACAATGATATCAAGGTGGCATTACTACTAAACGTTATACGTATTTTACATCAAAATGCTGAAAAATGGAAAATGGTAAATACCTTTAGGGTAGAGATAAATAGAAAATAAAATGTTTTTCTTATTCAAAAATTTCCATCAATTTAGAATTTTCGGTTTTGAACGTTTCCCAATAAAGAAAAGTGTTAACTCATTCTGTTCCGCAGAAATACTTCAATGTTGGCCTCTGACGACTAGTCACTGAATTGAAGTACAACAGTAAGGATCTGTCTAATAAAATGTATTCGGTATGGGCCAAATTATTCATCATCATATCGATGTTTTATACGATTTAGTTAAATGTGATACAGCATCACTGAAGTCGATTACATTCTGGGTATGTATGAGTGTGTCTCTGTAACGAACATGAAATAATATGATTCAGTGAACATGACACTCAGTTAAGTTGAAGTGGTTCCTTTAACAGTAGATCCATTCTGCATATTCGAAATGTTAAAATCCTAATGTTATTCAAATGGAGCAACATCATTTAAATTCAACAAGACGTGGATTGATTTAAATACCATGATGTATCAAAGACAGAATTCAAGATAGATTACTTTAAATATTAAGAAGAAAATTTTCTATAAATTGTTTTGTATCATTGAATGCTTTCTATCATGATGCTTTTTACATATGTTTCACATAATGTTCTTCGTTTCATAGAATATCAGTCTTGTCCTCCTTCATTTGAACTTAAAATATTTTGTATTGGAAAGTTTTCGAATGATAAAGGTGTCAAAATTGTATAAATATTGTCTCGTTACAAGAAAATTATGTTATCTATCCTCAAGGTATTATTATTATTATGATCCATTTGTTAACATGCCATCGAGTTGTACAGAAACTGTTATTTCAATTCAATGATATTTTGGGTTCGATTTACCTTCAGCTGAGAAATTCACCTTTAGTCGATTTAATGACTATTGTGTTATTGGCGGGTGGAAAAAATTCCCATCATCAATTATCATTGAAGAATGCTGGGGCCAACTGCTGAAAATTATTATTTTTTTTTTTATTTTCTTGTATTTTTCGGTATCAAATAAGAACTAGATCCTTCGGCTACATTTAAACGGTATCGAACATTGATATATTCGTGTCGAGTTTTCATTAATTTTCCTGGAAATGAGAATTCTCTTTTATTTCATGTTTTTTTTTTCTCGTTTTATTCCTTTTGAGTCAACATCATTATCCAACAATTTTTGTAAAACACCAAAGGTAAGCAAATAATAAATTTTCAATTGATTTTCTATATGGATCACTGGGAAATAATTTGGACATTTCATATATTGTGTTCAATTGATGTATGTATGTTTGTTTTATTCCAAATAACAAAAATTTTCTTTTTGTTTTATCATTTTATTTGCTCATTATCGTTCGACATAACATTTATGTTTGAGTTTTTTTTCCACTTTTTTTTTTTTTTTTCCTGTATTCTTTTTGGTATCAGAAAGAAAAATTAAATTTTCTTTTCTTCATTTCATTTAAATTCACATTATTAATTTTATGTTCAACAGAATAAAAACACTATATTACATTAAATCTAATTCTTTTACATTATTCTCATTTAATAAACATCATAAAATTCATGTATTAATTCATAATTTAATCTTCTTTTCTTTTCTCCCCACAAATTCGAATAAAATTGAAGAGAGAAAAAATGAGAGAGTGGGAGATCATCCATACACTTATTAATAATATATTACATTACTTTCGCTTATGACTTGTAACAAATGTTTAGTCAAATCATTTACTATCAGCTTCATTAATATAAATGGGAAATATATTGATTCGACATCATCGATGTATTCCCCATCATTCCTTTGTATACGATAATCATCTTATTACATTTTATTTCGGCTCAACTAATTTTAGAGGTTTCATTACTTTCAATAAAACAAAGAAACTTTTTCGTTTTTGTTGTGCTTTAAACTCAAGGGAATAATAATAATTGATCCATATTAGATTTTGTCGACAATTCCTTCCCTATTTACTACACGTATACTCTTCTTTGTTACACATCATCCTGGGCATCAGTTGGGGGAGAATATTCACTTAAAAACAATCATCCAAATCTAACCAATTTCATATAATAACAACAAATATTCGATTTATAATGAATATAACTAAAATTTTCAATAACCAGGCACTAATATTTTTGATAATTATACTTGACGATGATTCACCATGATAAAGTTCTGCTAAACTTTCACCTGTTTGATATGAAAAAGAAAAGAATCGAAAAGTAAAGAGAATAAAGGATATTAATAACAACTCATCATTACACAGCAGTAAATTTTATATGACGATGAAGATGTTTAATTATCTACTACGGTATTCTTTTGATAAATTATTTTGTGCACATCAGATTTTATTTCATTTTACTGTAAAAAGGTAACCGGACCTCTTTCACCTTATTTAAACACGGTGATATACAACCCAAAGGTGAATAAAAAGCATGGCTGATTTGGCATAAATGTGACATGAAAATATGCAGGAATTTTCATCATCTCTGATGGTGTGATGATTGCACAAAGAATAAAACGAGATTTTCTCAACAGCGTTCGATGTATACTTCTTTCTATTCTTTTTTCGTAAGTAACACTCGATGTTAAGGTATTGAGATGAATAAATTCATTTGATATCATATTGAATTATGCCACCATATGTATTAAATGATGGAATTTATATTTTTTCCTAGTAACTCAACAGTATGATAAATTCATAGAATGCTTGGCATTCAATCGTTAAAGCTTACAATTCACGTATTCAGTTTTTACAATTTCACGTTACACCATTTCTTTTATTTCCCCTCGTTTTGATTCAACTATACATTTTACTACCCACCGACCTGAATGGTAACGAATGAACAATACTGTTCGATGGCAAATAAAAGGAATAACATAAAAACGCTTGCGGTATTTTCACTTTTAGAAATAGTTAATACTCTTACCCTTCATTTTGGCGCAAGATGAACACGAAGATGTAAAGAAATGTAATGAAGATATTTTCAATTCCATACAGGTAACCATTCAAATGTTATGTATATTTCCTTCTTTCTTGTATTTTATTTATTCTTTTCTTGGTAACCGTTTAAATTTGAACAAACATATTCTTTTATATTTTGTATACCTTTGATACTTCTTCATTTATAAGGAAAAAGAAAACGACGAAACAAAATTCGGTGGTTGCACTCCCACACAGCAGAACAGCCGGCATTTGCGAAATGAAGAATGAATAAGACTTCTATTTTGACATCATTGAGCCGGCAGTAATGAATTCAAGTCAAAAATAAAAAGAAAACACCGTTGGAAGACTTCATTTCTTGGCTTCGTTTGTTTTCTGTGTTTCATTTTTCTATTTATTTTACTGTTTTTTTCCGTTTGCATTTTACTTATAGAATTCAGAATACAAAGAATTTTCTTTAGGGGGGTATTACAGTGTTTGTTTAATGCAACTTAGTTTTAACATTTAAGCTCCAACCGTATGCCCATCGTACATGTAGAAAAATCAAATAATTGTAAGAATGAAAATCTCTGTTAGTACCATGAATAATATGTTAAATCCATTGAATTTTTCCACTCAGGTGTATAGTGAACGGTTGAGGTGTGTAAATATACATTAGATTTAGGTGGGCCAATATCATAAGACCATTGGATTTTAGTTGTTGACTAGCTGAATTTTCTGGATAAAGTTTTTCTCGTTTCGTTTTTCCTTATTTCATACATGAATGTTCAGTTCACTGTGTATTTTACATTTTATTCTTAGTGACATTGTTTAACACCTACAACATCTTCTCATTTATTTATTCGGCACTGAAGAAAAGTTGTTCGACAGTTTTTTTTCCAATTTTTCTTGTTCACTGATTCACATTGTTAAATGCAACTAAACAGTGGATGTGCATTGCTTTTATCAGACTCCATTAAAAATTAAAGGAATACTTTGTATCATACAGTGACATTATTCAGTTCAATTTAATGGCCCCTGGAGGTGAATTTAAACAATTCACAACGGTCAATGCTAATGAATTAAATTAACTGAATCGTACTGCAAGCTTAAACGGGTTAACATTTTTTGTCGAATTTTCTGAACCGAGACAATGAAACAGTTCGAATTTATAATGTAGACAATAAATTTCTTAATTCAACGTTCAATTAGAATACTTTCAAGGTCTCTGGACGATTATAAATTGACAATAATTAACTATAATGAATTTAATATTTTATCATGAAAGAAAAAAGAAAAGTTATTAGATTATGGTACTTACCATTTAGCACATGAACTGTAATTGTATAAAAATAATTTGATCCAATGGAACATGTATAATTCCCAGAGTCTGATTTTCTGATTTTCGAAACGACCAATGTTGAATTAGCACCATTTTCCATTAGATCCGTTTTAACACTGAAATTGATTCAAATAGAGAGATTCCAGATTACAATTAATAGAATAACAAATTGTATTGTGGAGATAATCAATTAAAATCAGTTGAAATCTAGGAAAAAATTAAATTTAATTAAACTTTCAGTTAAATTCGTTGTAAAATTTGAGGTTTTCCATTTCACTATAAATCGTGTAATGAGAAACACAATCACAATTAGTTTTTCTTAGTTTCCCCTTTGGTACATGTTCAGATTCTCGTACGTGTATGATTCCATTGTGATTTTCACAAAAAAAAAATGGACCAATGTTATCCTTGGGTTTTTATCCTGAGGGACATTTATTTTTGGGATTCACATGAGCAAGTGAGATGAGTTAAATAAAGAAAAACAAAAAGTTTTAAATTAAAAATTACAAATGCGAATAAAGACGAACAACAACGGTAATAAATTCTTAACATTTGATGATGAGAAAGAGTTATTTGATGAGTGTTTTGAGCCACAAATCATGAAAAACAGAGAAGTATTATTCTTATTTAATTTCATTAATTTATCGTTTTGCCTTGGCACAAATGGTCGGAATGGGCAATTCATCGAGGCCATTAACACCATCCCTGTCTCTATCACAATTGAGAATTATGTACAAATGTGAAATAAGATCCAAAACGAATAAAAGTTTTTTATTTTACGTTTTATGCACTGATAACACGATTGCAATGAAATGAATACCAAGTGGCCGGAAAGATCAACGTTATGCCCACGACCATTCTATTTAGCAGCCCATTAAATGGATCCAGATGTATTATGTCTGATAATTCATCTCGCAAATCCATTTAAATTATAACTTTAATCATCACCATACAATCCATATGGTGCCATAACGGTAGATACCAGCCATCCTGAGATAAAGAAATGTTATGTTACTCCACTCATAATAATAATTATTCAAAACAGCATTATAAATGATACTGAATTGTACGTATTTTTACTAATTAAAAAAATTTTTGTCTCTTGGTATTTCCACTGAGAATACAATGATATTCCGCATCTTCTAGATGAATGTACACGTATTGTCCAAAACAAATTTTCTCCTTCTACTTAAAGCGCGACTTAATAATTTTCACCTTTTCATAAATGAATTTTCACGTCTGTTTGTTAGCGCACAGTCATGACTTTGGTCATGACATGGAAATTGAATGACACAGTGTTGGTTGCCCTTCGAATACATAACGTTAGACAATTTCATCGTCATGTAAGGGCTATTGTATTTCGATTTTTATTTTTACATTAAGTAGATTTGATCACATGATTATCATTTGTCTTGTGAATTTTTCGGAAAAAAACAAGTGAATACAACAAAAGTCAATAAATAGATAAGAAACATCAGATGGAATGAAGAAAATGCCTTGGGTAATTTAGAATTCCACACTTCTTTTGCAGCCTTGACTCAGTCTCTATGCGAATATAAATTCATTGAATTTCATTCCCATTTTATTTGTTATTTGTACGCTATTCTTATATCGTGAACATTTACTTCATATTTACTGTGAATGTCGTTGGCATTCTTTTTAGAATCCATCAAATTCTATGGTCTCATATCAAATATAATATTCACAATGGAACAATTCAACCGAATGAACTGTACCATTTTTCAGAGTCTCGGATTCTGTCTGGACCAAATGTGATGCTGTGGCGAGAAATAAGTAATAACTTGACTGTTATAACCTACCAGAGGTTACAAGCTGTAAATAAATCCACATTTCATGTAAAAGGATTCGTTTGACTTCCATAGAAGTACAATAACCATCATAATATGAACCTTTCAGATTAAGCGATGTGTAATAAAATCATAAATAATTTTTGCACATGATCAACCATATCAATATTTATGAGACCCGTTCTACTTAAGTACTATTTGCTTAAGCATAAAACTATGCTCTAATGATTTTTACTCTTCTTTCTATGACTTTTTGTTTTTATTTTCCTTCGTTTGATATTTATCCTAGATTCTGATTTTGTCCATTTCGATGTAACCATAATTTCGTATTCCTCAACGGGATTGATGGATAAATCTTAAAAGCAAACACGAAAATATTCAGAATACCATAAGAACTTAACGATCCGAATAATATACAGGAAAACAACAAGAACTCTCCATGTGCCATTCAAATGGGCTCAAGAGTTGAAATCAAATTCCAAACCAATATTACTGTCGACTGGTCTTGGCACATTGTACATACAATTTCTCTCAATTATATAACTTCATTCACAATCTAGGAATTGTAGAGCCAAATCCCATGGACCACAAAAACCAACTATGATGTCCAAGTAACAAATTTGACTTTAATTCGATTCACATTTGATCTTGGTTTGGTTTTTATTTTCAACCTCATCAATGTCAGGATTGTGAAGTGTATTAAAAGTTTATCATCGTTGAATGATTTTCAGTAGGTTTATGCACTGATTAAATAAATGATTCGAATACCATGAAATTGGATTGACCATTACTATCCAAACGGTATTAATTGTTGCAGAAACAAGATGACAGGTAATTCCAATTGTTTCTTAGAATTTGAATATGTAACCAAATTTATCAGTAATTCCTGTCCCTTTAATGAAAACAGATTACCGTGTTAAGTCGGATGTTGAACTCAAACAAAAGCCAACAATGTAACGAAATAATTGCGAAAATATTTCACTGGAATGATCAAGTATTTCTTCAAATTGCTAAAATAATTGTCATCGTTTATTACTCAGACGAGAGATTTTATAGCCCCCACCTAAAAACTCATTGTGATTCAGTGACATTTTAAAACATTGAAGATTCGTGTTCTTCACCTGGATGCATAAATCCATTAAATTAATTTCAATCATCGCACAAAAGATGTTTTATAAGGCAAAAAGTGTAGATTTCTTTCTGTCATATCAAATGAAATTAAATCAATTCCATTGATGAAAGATAGAATTGAAAATAATACGATGTGCTTTATTTTTTACTTATTTTATTGTTCACGATCTGAATAATGATCAAAATTTGATCAAACAACTACGATATCATTCTTCCATCTAGTGAAAGGCATTAAAAATGACGAAATGAAAGTCAACGTGATATATTTAATGCTCCTTTATATCATTCGATTTGGGAATAAAGATAATAATATGCATTTATTAGACATTTTTCACAAAGAAAAAAGACAAAATTCTAGAGATTTTGATATCAGAGACCCCACCAGTTTCAAATGATGAAAGAGACAAAAATTTATTGACGATGGAGTCTGTTTTTTTTTACACTTCGTATTCATTGTACTTTGCCTGTAATATTCTTCGTGTCATTGGAAGTATTCGATAACACCAAAAAGAATGAATTCATTTTTTTTTCTACCAAACAAGATGAACGAGTTAAAGAAAGGATGTTAAGAAAAAATTTATTCCTAATTCATGGCACGTTTTCACCTTCCAATGGTATATGAATGGTTACCGGGCTGTGCCCTTAAAGGCGGAATTATATGCCATCAATATGTAATAAAGCACTCTAACTATGTCTCAATAGTTAGACATGTGAAAAATCTTAATCAAAAATTTTCTGATGTTAAAATAAAAGGAAGAGTTCTGGTATATTAGTGCACATGGAACATTCATCTAAAGCTCGTTTACAACGCGAAAACTAAAGAAAGAACTCATATATTTCATGTGAATTTCGATAAAAAAAAAATATTGTGGACCGCGTCAAAACCAACTGATCCTAATGATGCAACAGAATTTATTCTGTTATCAAACATTATTGGTATTGGGGGTGTCACATAAATCGGATTTTAGTGTTTGTTAATGTTGATGTTTGAATCACTACTACTATGGATTTACACCCATCTAAGGATTTCGTTTGGAAAATCCCTAAGACCAAGTTAATGTCGATTACAACGGCCAAAGAAGAATGAAAAACCACATGAACTAAATGGATTGGTCATGTCATGTTTCCTTACCATTTCATAGAATGTTTTTTTTAACGTATTTTCGTTGTAAACTATAACTTATGTTGATCTACTTTATACAGTTATGCTTCATAAAACAATATTTATTGTTTATTAATTCAAATACTAACTGACAACAAAAAGCTCATTAAAAATACAATAACTGTAAAATATTTTCCATTTAAACTGACTAGTTTTTCCAAATAATTTTTCAATTTTCACTTTGTTATCTTATGGCATATAGAAAACAGAGGAAAAAAATACTTTAGATTTCCATGAATAGTTTATTGATTTTAAGTATTTCAAATAGAATAGATGGATGATAAACTTTTCTTGTCTTCCACTCTATCAAATGAAGATAAAATTATAAGGTTTTTCCATTAAATTATTTCGTTGTTCTATCGTAGTTGTTTAACAAACAATTTCATTTTATCGTATGAATGAAAATTCTCTTCTTGGTTTGACGATTTAACAGTAAATGCTTGACCAAAAAAAAA
Source organism: Coboldia fuscipes (assembly GCA_001014335.1). Taxonomy (NCBI): domain Eukaryota; kingdom Metazoa; phylum Arthropoda; class Insecta; order Diptera; family Scatopsidae; genus Coboldia; species Coboldia fuscipes. The sequence goes on from JXOR01001538.1 coordinate 19,105, forward strand.
AAATTTACCAAGTGTGGTAAACCATTTGATAATGAAATAAAAACATTATTCATCAGCATTGTTTTACTCTAATCACAATACCTTTTGTCTATGCTTTCTAACAAATTGATGTTGTTTTAGGTTAAAACCACAAAAAACCAACAATAAATAGAAATCCTAGTCGTAATTTTGATAAATAATCGTTATGATCCTTTTAGAAAATGATTTACTCTAAACTCAAATTGGCAATACTCATAAATCATTGAATTTATAAGTTATTCACTGTTAAAAAATTACATTGGACTATGTAAATATAACCTAAGTGTTTAACAACCCGTATAAATATGAAATAAAATAAATTCCATTGAATATTCATTGTTCACCTTTTCAAATTCCATACGGTAACATAAAATGAAATTAAAAAGTCTAATCACAAATATTATGAATTTCATTTAACATTTTTATTTGGCCAAAAGTAGAAAATAAAACATGACGAATGAATAAGCGAATATGTTCTTGGCCATAAAGAAAAGAATAACAATAAGCATCATCATCTATGATTTACCATTTCTATGTTTCCATATTAGGCGGGGAGTCGTGCCAATAATGCGAACGACTTAAAATTTCCACATTGGGAATCAAATGGTGGCAACACCAAATACCAATTTGAGATGCCAACTTGAATGCTAATTTCCAAAAAAAATGGACCATTTTCATCCATTCATTGAATCGGGTACCCATCTCTAACTTGAATATGATCAACTCCTAACCAAGACATCGTTGGTTATCAAATAAAATCCAAAGTGAACATAAAAAAAAAAGGTAAAACAAAAAAATATGTGCGTACACAGAAGTAAATATTATTTATGATTGTTGAGAGTCAGAAAATAAGAAAAAAAGGGAAAAATTATTTAAATTTTTAATGTAAACTTATTCTTAAAACTCAGCATAAAATTTCGCTGTGTACGCAATAGAATCTTCTGCCAAAAAACAAAAATAAAAAGTAGTCAGCGCCTTTCTAATGGAACACAATAACCGCCAGACAAATGTGTACCCTCTGCTTACAACTGGGGTAAGCATATCAAATGTATCAAAAAGCCATACATAAAAAAGGGTTTGTTACTTCTTATTCATTTAACTATAGATTGTTGTATGCCAAACATACAAATTGTATGCTGGTTGAGATCATCGTCCATCCCATAAAAGCCAAAGGGACACAACATGATTGTTCCATTCAGTTAGGGGAGCTCGTATTGCTTTAACACAAAAAATAAAAAAATAAAATGAACCGAATAGCAACAGCAACAAGAAGGACCCCTCAAAAATGGTTGGTATAGTGCTCCAATATGATAATGGAGTTAATAAAATTCAGATCACTTCTTTTGGGTCCAATGAATTCTATATGAAATGAACTTAACTCCGACATCCATTTACTTTATGTAGCTGGACGAATTACCAAATACTCTATCCCATACTCATCAGTCATTACACAGTGTAATATACTACCCATCATCATCTCTTCCCATCAAAGGAATAGAAAAACCAAAAAGAAAATTCAACCTCAGTTTCACACTTAATGACTCATAATGATTACCATTGAAACTATAAAATGTGGATGATCTGTGTCTGTGTGTGGTTTTACTATCAAATGTTAATTACCTTATACCACCACGTGATGTATCAAAGTTAAGCATTCGATCACCATGTAACCAATTAACAGCGGCTGTTGACATCTCAATATGTTTAGCGATGCATAATAGTTGCATTGTTGAATCTACCTCATAATACTTATCGACTAACGGTTGATTACTGTCATGTTCATCAGCTATTATTACATCGGGTGCTGTTAACAAATGAAAGACACAAAAAATTGAATGAATGAAGATATTAAATTAAATTACTTTAACAGATTTTAACTCTTAACAATTATGATTTTCACTTTTATCTCATTTCAGTTTGGGTATGGGAAAGTGTAATGGAAATTTCTTAAATGAAAATCTCTTGCGCAAAATAAAATTTTTTCACTTTATGTGTGCGCCACACCATAGAAAACCAAGTTTTATGGTATTTTATGACTAGTTGAAACTAATGAGTAATTAACAGTGAAATATAACAAATTTTATCATATTAGAATTTATGAGCACATTAATTACATAAGCTGTGGTTCGAGGAAAACTGAGGAAATAAACTAGAAAATTTCATTTCTCGGTAAAGTAAAATTAACAGAGATTCTCTGGTATCGTTTGTTCAATTTAATCTTAAAAATGACAAAGACAATTTGGCCATTATTAAATTAGAAAATAACATTTTTGCATTTACATTTATTTCCATGGAATAATTTCTCATGGGCGTTGTGGTTGACACTGAGACCAGAGAGTTATCGAAGAACACGAATAGAGAGTTCATTAAAGAATTGACATGAATGTGCGTCTATAGGACTGAAGAAAATCATTTAGAAAATCTACATATTCGATTATGCAGAGTATTATGAGAATTCTGTTACATTTCGACAATGGAACTTCAATGTTAAATGCCACCAATTCATCTTAATTCTATTTGGAGTTCTCTTAAACCCACAGTTAACAACCGATGGATGGACTCACAGCTTCCATATTTATTTTCCACTGTTTTCTATCCAAACAATCGATCGTTTATTTGATACCACCACAATACCATGTGCTTGTCACCCATAAATTGAACACAAGAATTTAAATTGGCATCCCGATAAAGAGAGGATATAACAACAAAACGCACTCATTCAATGATTCAAATTGTTACATACAATGCTACTTTTTTATGTATTCCGTTTTATATATGTAACAAAATAACTGTTTAATTCCCATGTTGGTGTTATCCATAAAACTGATCGGAAAACAGTACTGCCGTTTTCTTTTTTATACTCGAGGAGGACCAAATAATACGAAAAATTGTGAAATTCGTTGAAGTTTAACTACAATATTGTTTGAAATTCAGTAAAAGAGATCAGAATGCCTGAATACGACATTCATGTGCAAATTTGTTTTTCGATTCAATGAGACTTCGCCCCCCAACCACCACCCATACACTAAATCAACCTCACGGCAGGGAGTCGAATGGACATTAATATTTCGATTGGATAACTTCACAAGCATCTTAAAGTTCTTCAAGACGTAGTATTTTATTGAATTATACAAATATATGGAATAACAAAATAGTCAAAGTACAACTGACTAACATGAATGTAATGTTAACAAAATGGAAAGCTTTCACAGTTCGATTTATCATTATGAATTCGATACTGTGACCGATTGTTGTTCAAACAAAAATAAAAGAAAAAGAAATAAGGTCAAATGAAAGCCTCATTTTAAATTACAAATAGAACAGTTTCTTCTTTATTTCATTTCTATGGGCAATCCCTTTTATTTTATTTTTTCCTTTTCACAGAGCATAAATAATGGCTGCTTTTATGCTGGTCCAATATTCACGCATTTCATTGATATTTACTGTATAGATGATGTCTCCATTTATATAAAAAACGAGTCCATATATATAGGATTTGGTAATACCCAATTGGCCTTTGCCTTGGATTAACCGAAGGATAAGCGTCATAAAAATTCCCATTGCGTAAATGGACTGCTAAAACCACAAGTCTCTTCAACCAAATAAAAAAATTTGAAAATTAAATGGAAAGGTGAGATAGCTTCATGTTCAACTTAATTGAAGAAAAATCATGGATTCTCTTAACAACCAACATAATTTATTGTCTGTGGCATAAAAATGTTGGTCACTGTTAAAAAAACAAAAGGAATTTAAATGATATGGTCAACCCTTTTTATTTTTGCTACCCAACAATCGTAGTTTTCCCAATGTGTGGATGGTGTGTGATTAAAACCAAATAGTAGAATCAAAGTCAAAACTAATTAACTGACAAACCATCGTATAAATTGGTTTTTACTTACCTTGAACCCAAAAATATGTCCTAATTACTTTTGGCGGATAAGTAGATATCTGGCATTCGTATAATCCCTCATCATCTTTATGGGTATTTTGGATACGTAAACGCCAATTATTTGGATATTGAAATTCAATGTTGTACCGTTTATCGCCCGTATATGTTTGTGTACCAACAGTTAATAGATCCAATTTTTCATCATCCGTTTGTCGTCGTCGCATCCAGGACACCTGTGACCAATATAACATAGTTACAATTATTAAATACCAACAAACACAGATCTATGAAATGTGATTGGTACACATAACAACTGTTGTCAAATAAAACTGTAAAATAAATAGAACATAAAAGTAGTGAAAAATTAAAAAAACCATGTAGAATTGCAATTCGTTGAATACATGACACAATCAAATAGGTTCATATTTCCATCATGGAAAAACACAGCATACAGAAACAAACAAAATAATGCCAAACAGTTAAATATTTATGGATGAAATCATAACAAGGAAAATTAAAATTGAAAAGGAAAAGGAAAAACCCTTGACAAATAAAATGTAGTTTTTTCCTTTGGGTTCACTATATGTTGCTTCTGGGTGCCATGTTACAATCGTATTATGAAATTACAGTTGCATTCAATAAGAGTGAACACCAGATGACTGGAAAATTCATGAGATGTGTATGTAATTTATGAAAGGATTCGTGTGCGTTTTTCAATGCCGTTTTTTTTTCTAAACATTCCATTGCGAGATCTATTGTACACTCTGCTGTATTCTTCAAGGCAACAAATAACATGATGTTTATTCGTTACTTGTTTCATATTTATCCAGAGACTATAGAATCATTCAACTTGGACCATTTCATTTCCCATTTTTTTTTTCTCTTCTCCTGTTGAACTTTTATTTATCATTTTGTATTTTATTCTTCAATTTGTTTCCTTTCTACGTTGGATTTCAGTAAAGGAATAACAGCAAAAAACATGAAATCCAATTGAATCGTTCACGTTTTATTCATATCTTTTCATGGCAACAAAAAGAAATGGAAATATTGCACAGCATTCAATGTGATTTCATTTGAGTACCAACCATTTCAGCTTTTTTTTTGTTTCTTGTATTAAACAGCAGACAGTGTTTGGGATGGATCATGTCTGAATAGACAGGAATTGGGAAAAATCTTTTAAACTAACAACCGTTTTAAAATTTATTGTCTTTATAGTCATCATGTTTTTCGCTTTTATTTCATTCAACTTGTATCCAAGTTACAATTTTTTTTTCCTGTTGTACACTCTGTTATTATTGCAGTAGAAGTACCCATAGTTAAGTGTATTCTATTGCTGCAGCTGCTCCACTGTATGCTGAATTAGAATCATAATTTTATCCTTTTTATCATGTGGCTCATATCGCTCTTCATATACGAATGTAAATTAATTTACCAGAAAATTGATGGTATCAAATTTAATGTAACAACCATAACATATCACTGACATCAGATTAGATTCCCACTGTGTGATCTCAGTTGGATGATTTTTGGTTCCTTTTCTTCGGTTTTTTTCCCTTATTTTTTTGGGGCCAACCACTTATTTCAGCCTAACTGACATTTCATTTTAGAAGACAAAGCACAAAATTAGATACGAAAAACTGAATATAAAAGAAATTGAACTTCTTTTATCTATGAGTACAAAACGAATTAAATTCCACGAAGGCAAACATTTGAACTGTGAAATGAAATGACGACACCAATTCTCATGTATTTGTCATGTATTTAAAGTGACACTGGAACAACATATGCGAACAATCTAATTCATTGTATTAAATATGATAAAGAATAAATTTAAGGAAACCAAAACGATTAAAGATTAAGATACAAAAGAAAATTACCATTTGGTTATAACTTACCGTTTTATCTTGTAATAGACTAATACGACAATTTAAATATGCTGTTTTGCCTGATAAAGCAGTCGCATTAATTACATCATCATCATTTAATACATCCTCAAAGTGTGGACCAAATCTAAAAAATAAAACAAAAAATATGTTCAGTTGAATATCATTTCGTTTAAAAATTGCAATTAAATATTCGAAAGTGAATAAATGGCTAACGATAAAAACCACCATGAACCATAAGATAAAACCAATGAAATGTTTAAACATAATAATTTCCATGAATTTCTCTATTCACTTGATGTGATCAACGAGATGAGAATTTTAAAATCAAATATTGTATTTGATCACCTTTTCTTCACCAAAAATGATGACCAAAAAGGAACAGAAATTTTGTAAAGCTCCGTAGAATATCAAACCAAAACCTCATAGCAATTTAACTGCAAAATTCCTTTGGTAATGGTTTTTAGGAAACGGAACAAACATGTTTCAATGGTATGATCCATTTTAAAGTGAATAGAGATAAAGGATAATATTAAATTACATTTCAGCAAGACCATTAAAACATAAACTGCATCATAATGACCCCTAAGGATAGGGGTAGATGCTATTATTTATGTGTGAGACATGATTCTAGAGATATTCAACATATCACACAGAGTACATATTGCCAATTATATCAAATGAATGAGACGGTTTTGAATTCAAATGCTGATATTTGAAATTATTCTCCCAAAATCTCATTGGCAACGAATTACGAATGTTTCATTTAATTCATTTTTCCGTTCTCTTTTTTCTACCCCTGACATATCATATATGTGGTACTGGCATCCGTCCATATGTTAATAGGGATTCACTACTATCAGAACAACAAAAAAGAAAGAATTTTAGAAATTAGAGGATCCACTGGCTGAAATTAGATATACCAGAGATTGAAAGAGAATCATACACATTCACCGGTGTGTACCATTTAGAAAATACTTAAAATGAATGGTAAATTACTTCGTTATTCAGAGTTAAATTAGTCACATACGAATGCCAACAGCATATTTTTTTAGATTCATATATGATACGGCTGGTAATGACATACAGATGAGCATACAAATGGGTATAGACTGTGTAATGAATTTCATTCTAAATTGGCTGGTTATATCAAACCACATAGACATCACTTCAATTCCACTTTATCATCTCTTTTATTGTGGGACAGATGAATTTCGGATACAACCTCTCTGGTCCATGTATTCGCAATTGATAAAATGTCAAACTCATATGAAATGCAAAAATAAAAATAAAATGTCGAGAAAGAAATCGTATTTAATTGACACAAAATATCAGCCAATTCATAAATTACCTGCCAGGATGTTGACGATGTTGATGTTTACTAGCCAAATGGGAATCAAATATATAATTTAATAAAGGTGCATCCGTTTTATGTGATTTTGAATTGGGTGTTGCATTCCCCGTTGAATTCATTGATAGATTACTACCCGTTTTTTTATTGTTGCTGCTACCATTTAAATTTGCTAATTTTTCTCTAGCTTTTGCCATCATTTCAGCCATTGTTGTATTCAATGTACGTTGATGTTGTTTTGATAAACTGTTACGTTCAACTAAATTTTTACCATTATTGGTCTTAAATGTTGTCCCTAATTTAGTATTATTATTTATTGTACTTCCGATATGTACGTTACTAATATCTAAATTCATATGTTTTGGTTCCGTTATATTTTGTTCAATTATTTTTGTCCATTGAATTGTGGTCGATGTATTATGATGATGTGATTTTGTTTGCTGTAATTTGGCTGATATGGGACTGTCACTGAATCCAAATGGATAATAAATTGGTTTCACCGTACTAATATCTGAAATCAAATAGAATACAGTAGAATGAATAATCAAAAAATTAGTTTTGGTTCTGTGATAGACTATATAGCAATCATATACATTTGAGTTATTGTATTTAATGGAGAGAACTTCTGTGTTATGTTCACTGGCCGAATACAATGTGAAATTAAGAAGAAAAATTGAACAATTTCCATTGGACTAAACAAATTGAATTCTTTTGTCTATTTGTATGTTCTTGTTTTTTTTTTTTACCTCAGCACGTGGAAAAGAAAGTTTTTTTTTTCCTTTTCGGTAGGTCAACTTTAATAAGCATGACAACACAAAATAATAAATAATGCGTAACTTAAAGCTGAAAATTGATTGAATTTCTCATTCTAGTAATTCAATGAGATATTTAATATTATATTTTGATTCATAAGATTGTTGTCAATAATGGTAAAAAGTAACCCACCCGTTAAAGAAGAACTTTTTGCAACAACTACTCAAATTTCTAGAAAATCAATCCCTTAAACCGTAAACAATGTTATCTTTGATACAGAAAAATATAAGAAAACATTAAATACAGAATCGGTTTTAGATTTCTAAACATAACATTTTAGCAATGGCATAATATGTTCATATGTATAGATCACAGCTGGTAAATGTTTTAATGTTTCAATGTTTTTCTTTTACACTGTATTTTTGGTATTTGATGGAACACCGTTACAAATATTTGAAAATAGAACCCTCTATACAAATTTATTTTGGCATCCTGTTTTGTGGTGTACTCATCATGTTTCAATACAACCATTAAATGTTTTCAATCATAAATAACATCTCATCTCCATTTATTTTTTGTTAGTACACAAATTAAATGAATTTATGTTTCACTTTTTTATAACCAAATATATGTAAAATGAATTGTAAACATTTATGTGAATGTGTTGAATTTATTTAATAAATTTTGTTGTAAAATAATTAACTAGATAATTATGAAAATCAAACAATGAATACTTTTTCTCTACCCAAAAGTGTTTCACTTAATTAGTGTGTCGAGGAGATTCAATGTACAGTAAATCCATTTTGTTCAGTCACAAGGAAACAATAATGAAATATCAAGAAGTGTTTGTTAATTAACTTACTTTCATTAAGGAAATCATCATCGTTCACATTGTCTTCAATCGATTGTGTTGACGTTGTGAACATTACAATTCCTGTTACCGATGTTCCGTCACCTGTAACAGATGATTTCGTTCGTTCACCTGCATCATCTTCTGTATTTGATACGGTGGTATCGGTTGATTCCACTACCAGCGTATTTATTTTATTTATGTGCTTTATGTTACTGGTATCTAAGACACATTGGCCCATATCAATTAATTTTATTTGAATTATAATATAAATCCATAGATATTTCGACATTTCGTTTCAATAACATCAATTCTATGTGATATCGATGAAAATTCATTTAATCTTTTTATTTGTTATATTCAATTCCATTTATGGATAGTATTTAAATTCATTTGTAAACGGATACACATCCTTTTGATGATATGATTTACTAGATATTAATATTTGTTGCTTCTGTAAATAATCTTCAATTGTTTTCAATTACAGTTGTCCTTAAAATCAATCGAAACTCCTGTAGTTTATTTAGTAGAATCATCAAATCTGGAAAATTTGTAGATTTACAATTAGTGTCAATTTTGTTAGTCAAATAAAGATCAAGTATTGAATTTAATTAAACATTGAATCCAATTATTTGTGATGACCAGAAACTCAAATCATAGTGACTTGTATGAAATCTTAATTAAAGTTTACCTTTCCTTAGTACCAATACAAAACTCGTCAGAAAATTGAAAATAAAATCTACGAGAGTGTGTAGCCACCACTGAAGTAGTCAATCTTATGAAATTGATAAGTTTTCATTACCACAAAATTTTCGTTTCTTTGTTTCAAGTTTATCCGAAGAACCCTTCAACTTAAAATTTATGTTTTTCAAATTTATGGAAAATTCTCATACAGGTAGACTCAATCTAAGGTAGCAGTCGAATCAACTAAACAGAAAATTAAATGAAAAGTTTGTTTTACCATCTCACATAAATTCAACTGCAATTTCGTTGAATTGTGATACCGTTTTTGTCACCACTAAGTGCATTTGCATAAATAAAATTGATCCTGTCTGGATATGTCGTTTGATTCAAATGAAATTGAGAAAAATAAAAGAATGGAAATAGAAATCTGAATAAATTCAAAAGCATCATGTTTACCATAATTGCGAATCAAATGTTATACTCAAAATCTGTTGTGTTTATTTGAGTTTACTACCGTTGGCATTCCATATTGTAACAAACAAAATTCCCTTAAAATTAGACGATGTTTTATATTACATCAAAGTATGTGAAATATCAAAGGAAAATGTTTCGCCATTTAAATCAGTGCTGTATGTTGTTTAGTGTTGAATTCAAATAGTGGAATTCATATAATTGACTATTTTGGTAAACATTACCTTGCCACATACAGGACTAAGTGAAACCTCATACAATGATATTCAGTGTAAATCTCTTTGTAGCGATTTAATACGCGTATTGTTACATGTTCCAACCATCAATAAAGATCAGAAAGAATGACTTTTTCATTTATTTTTTAACAATCTACACTACATAAACAATACTAAATGAAAATCATATAATAATAAAATCTCAAATAATACGATGAAATAATAAGCAATAAGTTTTCAGATAAAATTTACTCTCAACCAGGAAACAGACCGAGAAAAACAGAACGTACAAGTAAAAAATTAAAATTATTTTTTTCAATTGCTTCAACTATTTAAAATACCATAAATTCACTGTAGAATTTCATCTGTTTTCGGGGTGGCTGAAGGAAGGAAAAACACACACACATACAATTTCCTCAGTTATTTTTACAACTTTTTTATACAATCGCACCCCGCCAATATTATGCCCTCAAACCACTGAAAATTGTTGACTATTTAAAGCTCCTCGATACGATTTAATTCAAAAATATTATGGGAAAATTAAATTGAGAATTTATTCTAATTTACATATAAACGGGAAGAAAAAACTATGAAAATTTAATACAAAATGAAATAGTTTTTAGTACAACAAACTATCTAGCCGTAATGAAATAGTTTATGTATGAAAATTTTGCGCATTGTAAAACTTATAGTTGATGCTGTTGCTTTACATTCAATTGATAGTATAAACTGACTAAAGAGAATGAAAAAATTCAAAAAGTTTTTAATCCACCGCAGTTAAATTTACGCACAAACATTTGTTACAGTTGAAATGGTCTCATAATCGCTTGGATAATGTTTCGATATGGGCACATAACTGGTGAAGTATAAAAAACAGAACATTGTATATAACATCAAATACGATAATCGTAACATCGGAACATTGGATCCGTTAAAGTACAGCCAATCCAAGCCTCCTCCAAATACCATTAATCGTATCACATTTGGAATTAAATTCGATTTATCACCATTAATTTCAATCTGTGGCTTATAGTAAACTAACAACATAATATGTGATAAGATTATTTATGCCACATTTAGATTTCATTCACAATGTGGCTGCATCACTTCCCTCATTCACCCAATTCCGTTGACCAGAAAAAAAAGAAGAAATGTTTGCAAAACGATAACATTTATTATAATCGTTTATTGAAGTTGGCACCATCTTTAAAATAGAAATAATAAAAGTTCATCTATAGAACGGATTTCACATTCATTTGTAGCCTCCACATTCTTATCTAGTCCGTAATTTCCATGGTTTATCGCACTTCACCACCCCAAAATCTATGGAGCCAATTGAATTTAGATTTCCATTTAGATGGAATACAAGAGAATAACAGAACCAAAACGAAAATTATATCCAAATCTCAATTGAAATTTATGAATATCGTTAGCCATTTGACAGACAGCTGAATGATCCTTCACTTTCAATTGGATCCTCGATTCATTTTCAAATTCGCAGTTTTGATACCGTATTGGCCACTTCGATTTTTAAAGTGTTCTAGTTCTTTGTGATGATACAGCTGAATGTAAATGGTCAAATTGTTTTTTTCAACATTTCACTAGGCAAAAGGGAAATGGAAAAGTTTTCCGTCCGAAACTAGTTTTTCTTCGAAACTTTTTTTTTTTGGGAACAATTCTCCCCGTTTTGTTTTTCAACTATGACTGTGGTCCATATTCTATTTAAGTGGAAAATTGAACGATATTGTTCTTATTTGATAAAAGAAAAAGAAAATCGATTCAGTTATCTCTGTAATACCGTTAGATCCCATTAGTATTCACATATGAAATGCCGGTGTTAAAGTTTTCATTTAGTATATACGTATATGACGGTTTCCTCAACCAAAACCATGAATCAGTGAAACATCATTTCATTACACAATTCCCTGAACAATTTTCAATTTTCAATAAGAAAAAAAAATTTCTGTTTTTGTAAACAGACGGGAGACTTTCAAGAAAATTTATGTATACGAGAAAGGGACACATTTTATGAAATATTCATCAACTTTAAGCACTTTACGATTCAATGGAAACATAAATTGAATTTAGTTAAACGATGAAAATGGTAGAAACCATAAGAAAACTACTGTTTAAATATAAGAAAGAATATACAGAACGAATAGTGAGGAAAAAGAAGTAAAAGAAAATTCGAAATACAAGAAAAATTATGTGGAAAAATGTTCAATTCATCTTGAGACTAGAATTGAATCGATTTAGCAGCGATTGATTAATAGGAACGAGATCTTTTTTAGTTTTCCTTAGTTTCCAATAAAGAAAAAAAATTAAAGAAAAAATTGATTTGTACAAATTGAATTTAAAGTGAGTGTTCATAAAAAATGAATTTTTCCACCAAATGTTTAATTCGTGTTTTATTATCTACACATCTTAGAATTCACTGGTTCTTATACACAAAAATCTAATTGAATCGTAGATTGATTGAGTGATACTTCCTGAATCCGTACAATAGCAATAAATTTTCATCGATACGCCTTTTTTTCAGCCATTAAAGTGAATGATGTAATGAAAAACCAATTTTTCTGTGACAGTAAATAAATGTTATTCGAAACATTTGTTGCATCTTATTTTATACTTTCGTTACAATTAGCAATTCACAAATTAAGTAAGTCTTTCAATAGGAAAACTTTCTATATTTTGACTTTTAATTGAATCCTTTGATTTAATTATAAGAACTAATTTATTTTCCCTTTTTCCTTATAAAGAATTGCAAATGACAAGATTAATTACATCAACTAGTTTCTTATTCTTTATTCCAGAATATTTCAATTACACCTCAAAAGTTACAAGAGAAAAAGGATATAAGAAGAGTTGATTTTAAGTTTTCATTTTTACTTTTATTTAATTTTTGATGTTCTCATTCATAATAAATTAACACTTAACATTGGGGAAGAAAAGAAACAAATGAGAAACTTCTTTGGTATTTCATATCAAGAGTGTTTCTTATTTTCTTACAACATCACAACTGATTACAGAAACGACATTAAATTTTATGAATTCTTTTTATCATTGCACTCATATTTCATACATAAATGTGTACTCTTTGTATTTAAAATTGCTTGAATTAATTTAAATAATGTTTCAATTAAATAACTGATTGTAATTAGAGTAAACTTATTTTTGATCATAAAATAATAATAAACGGTTTTCGTGTATGTTTACTGTGAATTAAAATCAACAATATTCTTCGTACGATAAGTGTGGCCTTCTTTAAAAGAGATTTGTACATGAATAAATCATAATGTGAATTCTGATTAAATATTAATGAGAAATTATAAAAGTGAAGTAGTTTACGTGTTACACTCAAATAACAGTTTAACTGACTAGTTTAATCTTCTTAAATTACCATTTAAATAATTCCATGTAATGACCTTATCTAAAGTATGTGAGTACTATCGCCTTAATTAAGCTCAAAAACCATTAAACGTGGTACAATTCAATTAAAGCACACGCGACAAATGCATAATTAAATTCCACCATTCATATACGGCTCATTTATGGCGCCATCCGTTCATTTCAATTAAATAATAAATAATCGTATAAAAATTTAACTGATTCCATACATAATTCTACGATAATACAATACAACAATTATACCGTCATTCAATTAATTATTTGCGATATAATTTCTAATGAAAATAAAAATCTACGATTTATTATCATCAAATGAATTTATATTATTCGTATTTAAAATCAAAAGCTTTTGCTCTTTATTATATCCTTTAAATTACCTGTATAAATTCAATGGCAGAAATTCACAAAATAAAACATCGAATAAATATCAAATTGATGGCAACAGAGAAAAATGAACTTTTGTTTTAAACGAAATAATAGAGGAAAATATAAAGCGAAAAAAAATTAAATTAAAATAAATGAGTTCAAATTAATTACCCTGTTGTTCTATATATCGGTGTACAATATAATTAAAATAATTATCGTATAGAATTGTGTACAAATTCAATGGAAAATATTCCCAATGAAATAAATAAAATTGCCACCATGTTGAAATTCAATATGAAATTTAAATGGAAAAATATTCCATTCATATTGTTTCATTTGGAAAAATAAAAACACACCTTAGGAGTGTGGCATAAAATTATAAATAAGTGTATTAATCTTCACCATTCAACTGTTAACGAGGTGATTCAATTGTAACAGTCTAACGGCCTGAAACCTCTAATATAATCCATATGAAATGTAACTAAATCCTTTTCGTCAAAATGAATTAAGTCTAAAGCCCAAAACCAATTACTTTGTGAATAGATGTGATACCATTGTAGTTAATATAAAACATTCTCACCTTATTAGAAATTAAAGAATATAATCGTTAAACTGTCGAGTTAACTTTATGATATTGCCAACCATAGGCAAGTGAAAGTCTTATACATTTGATTGGATACCGTAAAACAGAATAATATGCAATAAGTAATAACCGTTTGCAATATATGGCAAATTTACGATAATTATACATTATTATGGAAACAAAATTATTATAACTCTTATTTGCCATGAAAACTCACCTCCCATACAGTTAACATACTTTCTCCACCAATAAACTCCAGTCGTTTAATGCAATTCCAAACAATTTGTTCATTCAACAGTAAAGTGAAAAGGAACAGAAAACCATGAAGGAGAAAAAATTAAAATTTTGTGTTATCAACAAAGAAATTTTACTTATGTGTCTCGACCATAATGATATGATAAAAATCTTAAGGAAATTTCCTATCGTTTTGTTGTTCTCGGATTAATCTAACTAAAGCCACACACAACAATACAAAAACTGCCTTACTGTTCTTTAACAGAAAGTCATTGTTATGCAGAAATAAAGTATCGTAAAGTCAAAGCTTATTATGATCAAACATAATAAAGCTCTTATGGTCTTGGGTATATAGCTGCTGGATGATTTTAAACACCCCAAGAGTAAAAAGTAGATGAGGAGAGTTAAAGAGATTCTTATACGTTCAATGTTATAACGGAGTCAATTTAATATGGAACAAAACCCATTTAAGTCTAGTTGATCAGTATAGAACTTTGAATTTATGTGATGACGCCCTGTATTCCTTTTATGCTAATGGGACCTGACTATGGGATGGTGATACTGAAGATTTTGTACCCCCAATGTCAATCAATTTTGACCCCCCTGCCCACTTTTGTATTATGAAACCACAATAGTCTCAATAACAGCAATGCGCTAACACAATCACTAAAGGAATATGAAAAACAGACGATAGAGTATTTATACTTTCACTGTTTACACCAACGAACAAGAAGTAAAAAACAGTCACTGGATGCTTTTAACTTTTCATCAAAACGGATTCTTCTTCTCATTTTTCTTCCTTTTCTTCATTTTTCCTCTGGGTTGCATACCATTTTTTGTGTGACAAATCGTCAACTTTGTCATAAGAATAGGCAATCCTTATTCAATCTAATACATCTGGAGATTGCACACAGTACTCGTTCTAATCAAAGGATAAAAGAAAGTTTTCCACTCTAAATGTAATTCGACTGAAATGAAATTTTCATTCAAATAAATATTTTTTCTCTGATTCATTAGATCAAACAAATGCAATCATATCAAATTGAAACTGTTTACAAGTCTTCTAATATTCGATTATGTTTAACCAGTTGAAATTTTCTTTTTTGTTTGAAAATCTGCTTAAATTTTATTGAAGAAAATCATAAAATACACGTAGAGTTAAATTGAATCAAATAAATTGGCAATACCTTAAGCAATTCTGACGATTAAAATTATACCAATTTAATTTTGGTCAATATTTGAAGTAAATTAATTTAAATTATTTGATTTTACTGCACTAAAACTCTCAGTTTTTTACTTAAGATAAGTAACGAGAAAAGCGTTTTAAAATATTTCCAAATGAATTAAATTTAATTTTCTTAAGTTGGTTTTAGTTGAGTCAACAATGAATAAATTTCCATTGTTCGTAAGTTTAAAATAAAAGGAAAACTGATTTAAGGTTTTCAATCACAAAGATCTTTATTATCTTTGATGGTTCATATAGATAAGATAGTGGTGCTATTAGTTACTTTATTAAATAGTTTTCTTCATGAAATCGAGTGTAAATAATTTACAATTTATCAAGTATTTTTCTATATGAAAATAATGAAACTTCTTCTCCCAAAAGATTCATATTGAATCTCAGAATAAAATGAAAGGAAAAACGAAATGTAATCAGAAAACAAAGAAAAGTAAAGTCTTGAAAGTCACTGTTAATAAAACAGTAGCTCCTTTATATCATTATCAATTTAAGCATGAATCCATTCTACCAAGACCATGCACATTAATTTCCGTTTTTTTATTTCTCTTTCTATCAAAATAAAACGTTTTGTTTGATTACTTTCATCTTATGATACTTCTAACTTACTATCATATTACTCTCTCTCTCTCTGTAACACTTCCTGATTCACTTATGGATTGAAATTATGTTTTTAATTTCAACTATTTTTCTCATCCACCTCATATTAAATATGTAATTTATCATATTTCAGTTTTAATGAAAAAATTCTCTACCATTGTGCTAATGCGTTAGAATAAGAGGATATAACTCAAAACCAGAGATATGCTGAGGATAATAAAACTGGAACGAACAAAAAGAATAAAATACACATTTTCAACTAAAAATGAAATTCATTGGTCATCCATACATGGCTCTGTTCATCTGTTGTACCATTTTACACAAGAGTTTAATATGGCCAGCTGTTAGTATTAGTTCCTAAATCATCCCACCCTCATATCGTTCGCTCATATAAAATAATAATTGCCAAAACGTTCAATTTCACAGTGGCACATAAAAGATGAATTTTATCACTTTATTTCGTCCACTCTAAGTGGCCGATGGTATAACATTCATCGTAATGTAGCAAAATACTTATTGGAACTGACGAAGTTTAATTTTTTTTTTTATGTTAACCGTTGGATTACAATCGCATAACAACCAATTTTATATGTGATAACCTTAATCATTTTATATGCGTTTACTGTGTTTATATGCAATTTTGTTATACAGTTTGACCTCTTTGTATATCTTTTACTGAATGCCTGGTTTTATAATAAACCATCCACTGTTTGTCTACACATAATTCTATTATGAATTTTCACTTCCATCGGTTTTTAGTCTATTCACGTACTTGATGAGAGTGTAATGATAAATTAACACATTTTCATGTTGAATATGTTGAGTCACTGGGAAATTGATCAAATAAGAATGATTTAATTCGTAACAATGATGTTATTCATTTAATTGTGAATTCATTAAAACAATGGAAAACCGTTGAATTTTCATTAATTTTGTTTCAAATAATAATGGAATACAATGGATGGTATTCTTCATTGTAATGATTCCCAATACATAAACCAATGATAAGTTGTTATCCCTAGTGGGCTCAATTTAATGTATATAATATGACAATTACTTTTCTTTTCTTTTTTTGGGGCTACAATCTCTTGTTTATGTTTCAGTTATTTAAAGGTAAAACTCTCATTATTTTAACATGTTTTGCACGTAACTAAAACGCCAACCATTCATAGTTATACTAAACAACGGAAAGTACATCGTAAACTTTTCTTTTTCCAAGTAAGCTAACAACATTACTGCCACGTGAAATACAAAATTTTGATGCGTTTCAAATAACACAACAAAAAGAAAAGTGAATGTTATAACATCACTCTAATAGAGATCGCGTTGTTGTTTATTTCTGCCCTTTGGTGTACTTGAAATTTTATTATATTTTATACGTTTTACTTTTCGATATTTCTTTCGGGGAAAATTTTCTTGTTTTCTTAAGTTTTTTTCGCCCATTATTTTATGCGGTGAGCATTTGGTTCGCGGCTCTTCACTTCTAAGAAAATAATAGCTTCATTCATATTCTATTTTGGCGAAAAAGTAAACTCACCCATTAGCCATCAAATCAATATTATTTTCCAATACATAAATAATGTAGAAATCGTTCACAATTTTAACTGTTTATTCTTGATTTAATCAAAATGATGATTTTTACTGTCCTTTATATCGTTAAATGGCAAACAATGGAAAATTGCAATCAAATTTATTCTCCTGTTTCATTTATTATTCATTTCATTACCAATGATCAAATAAACTTTTTTGCCAGTTTATTTCTGACTGAATTGGGATAACCATCAACCGTCAAACATAGTTAACACATGATGACTGTTATTGAAGTATTTTGAAAGGCCAACGCTAATTTTCTCTGAGGCAAAATGAAAACAGTTTATCCATTTGTTCATCTGTTCAATGGCATTCAGAATATGAAAACAGGCTGAAGAATTCAATGGAACTGAATATTGAATCAGAGTGTGGACTGCAGATAACTGGTATATTGTAACCACCAGCAGACATTGTTTATGGTATACCACTGAAATATGGAGTGTTAAAAATGGTTTAGTGGTTTTTTATGCGGTAGTTCCCTTGGCGAATCTACAGCAATGCAATCGATTAGATAATTTTTTTTTTGGACATCCTCTATGAACAGAATTGCAGCCTCCACTCACATTGCTAACCACCAAAAATAGTGAATAGCAGAGATTCACTGTGAACACTTTAATTCATTTCCACTGTGGAAAATTCTAATCGTAATATAATGATGTTGGTCCCAACAAAAATGAACGAAAATTGAAGAATAAAAATTTATCGTTTATTAGCTGAAATGGAAGAAAAGTGTTTCTCTAGATGGCGAAAGAAGTAACAAATATTAAGTTCTTTACGTACCACATAAATTCGACTATTCTTGTGGGCCTAACAGTGAATTATGCTTCAATAATGTTCAAGTTAAACGGAATGAGGTAAGACCGTAACATAAACGGTATCAAAATTTGGTCATGCAGAATGAAAGCAATACTTTCATTGAGTAAAAGCACAGACAACTGAACAAATAAAGAAAATACATTTCACCTGCGATTTCGTGAAATGCATATTTAACCAACTCTAAAACACCTGAGGCGTTATTTATAGTCATAAAGGTGGTACCTCCAAACAAAATATTCTTCTATTTGGTTTACCATTTTGTATATTCAACTGTTAGTACACACAGACTCATTTCAAGGAAAAACCGAAAATATAAAACAAAAACGAAAACAAATTTTTCCAAATCATGTACACCGAGATGAAGAGCTTTTTTATTTTTTCTTCTTTCGTTTGCGCCATCTCACCATATATCACTTAATCATTAGGTAACATTAAATTTATTTTATATTGTACACGATTTTACAGGTTCATTTCCTTTACACCGTTGATTATCATCGCGTTAAACCGTTTCACAATATACAAAAAAAATTAACTACAAATGCATGAACGAAAAAAGTAAACGGTTATTTTACAGTTTTCTCTCATTTATGGCCACACCAAAATGATATGAATGGATGTATGGCCCTTAAATAAACCCCGAAATAAAAAAAAAAAACCAGAAAATTTATTTTCATCCACTAAAATGGGTCTAATAAAGTAACAATAAACCGTCAAGATAAAAGGGCATTGCCCATCATCAACTAAGTGATGAAATAGTACTCGAATCGTAAAGTACGAAAAATTTACGTAAAAAAAAAAGAAAGCAAAATATCCGTTGGCGCACATTAAATTTAATGTAACGTATTAAATATAAACCCCACTCCGGATGAAGGTTTTTTCATCTAATGATGGCATTTTGTAAACAGGATGTTGGTCTTTTATGCCAATTTAAAGATATACCAGCCTACAAATACTAGGAATATAATACGAATCAACACCGGTGAAAATCAAATGAGAGAAATAGAAAATTATGAATTTTCAGTATTAAAATGCTGATGAAATAAACATAAAAGAAATGTACAACACTCGACCATCATTACGAGTACTTTGTTCTCATTTGCCTTCTAGTTCAACGAGTAGGATGATGATATCATAGCATTTCTTTTATTATTCAAAATTATTCGTGTGACTTAAATGGTTGATATTCAACGATCTCATTTTTATCATCTGTGGTGTCATAACCATACACAACTATTTTATTGTTTCAAATTGAGTCATTCATTGGTCTGACACAGAATTCCTTTTCTTGAGGCAATCAGCTTGTCTTTTACTATTTGCTACCTTTTACCATTCATTTTTATTAGAACACACGTCTCATACTGGTGGTGTATTCTAAAACGGATCAAATAATTTTTCATTTCCTCATAATATCATTAACCATACGGAGGATGAATCATATATGTGACTTGTTATACAGGATACAATTCATTCATTACCATTTACCACAGCTGACTGTCACTTATATCTTTTTTGTCATCTTCACATCTGGATAATTTTTAATCCGGATTTAGTCTTATATCTGGGCAATAGAATATCCTATGCATTCAAGAGTATCAACCAAGTAACCGGATAAACTGAATATTCATTAACGTCACTATACGTGAAAATGTTTTAGTGAACAGTGAAGAGAAAACTTCATTGGCTGTTAATTCTTTTAAATTTTCATTCTACGTTTTTTATTCCTCACTTTGGTTTTAACGGTTTCTATTTATGCGGTGGTTTATGTATGACAACAATTTATTTTAATTTTCCATTTTTTGTCCTTTATGGTGGAACATAACACATTGTGGGTGTCTGGAAAATCCGATTTTAGTAGTTGCCATACTAATTTTTAGAATGTTAATGGAACCCTCAAATTATACGACCGCGGCGGTACGCGTTATCTTAATAGGGATGAATTTAAACTGAGTCTGGTTTGTGCTTTAACATGATGCGTTCTAACGGTGGAAACTTTCTCATTAATTAGAGATTTTTACCATCGTCAACCGTTCAATTCCCAACGGATATAAAGTCAAATTACCTTAATATTGTCATTACGTTTGATTTAATCAATTATTGGCTGGTAAACACAATTGAATAATTTTTGTTAGAAAATGATGGTTTGATATACAACAGAACCATTCATTTAGAAATAAAATCTTTTATAAATTCGAATGGAGCAAAAGTAATACATATTACCAGTTACAATATTCACCTTATCACGTTATGCTGTACTCATGGTGTACAAATGAATTTTTATGCATTTTAAAATAGTTTTTTAATCTTATGGTATGTTGTGTGGACAAAATATATTTATGGTAATGCAGGTACCGTGTGAACAATTATTCATGTTTTTCCTACCAGAAAAATATGGCGAAAATGGAAATTTTTGTGTTTTCTGGTACACTTCTGTGCCACTTACTTGTGTGGCCAACACCAAAAGAGATGTCACCCACAAAAAAAAAAGAAATGCAAGCAAGAAAATTCCGTATAACGAAACCAAAAAAAAAAAAATGAAAAACAAACGAATATTAAAATGATTTTTCCTGTCGTTTATGCGGTTGAGAGAATTTCAAGCAACTGAAAATTGCACACATAAACCAGTCTATGTTATGGTGAACGAATCATAAAACATGAGACGAAACCAGCCCATGGGAGACTGGTTGTATGGTAAAAACATATAAACTTCAGAATGCATCAGTGAAAATAAAAACCGTTCAGCCATTTATGGACACCCCTAAACCATGTATTATTATTTTTAATATTTTCCTCTCATACCAAATTGAAATTGGTTCATCTCTTCACTACCGAAATGCCCGACCGTTCACTGAGCCACAATGTCTTGATTTGAATAATAACGTTATAAATATTTATAAGTAATATATGAATGGATTTTTTTTTTTTTTTCCTATTTTAATTTAATGTTATTTTATGAATATTCTCATTCTGTTTTTTTACTCTTTTGGTTTTTGCGTTTTCACTGTTCTAACGAAGAAAATTAAAGAATAAATTCACCTGGATATGTTTAACTGTTATTAAATGCTCCAACAATCTAAAAAAAAAAAATATTGTTTTTCTGTATTTTAACGGTGTTTGTTGAGTATTTTGTCAACCATAAATGTGTGTATGCAACTGATTCCCTTTGGGATGGTAAAATGTAACTATTCAGTTTTATAGTAATGAATCGTCAACTATACAGAAATGGATTATTTATGTGTAATGGAAATCAGTTACAAATATATTCATAAATACATAAAGTAAATTCACATGTTGGTACAATTGAAATTGACTAGTACAACGCATATCGTATTTCATTTCATGGTATCACACTTGGATTTCCACTTCGTTATTGTTCTGGGCTACGTTCATCTAACCACCCCTTTTTTTCCATGGAGCCCACATAGTTTATACTCTACAATACATTGGTATTGTTGTTTTCCTTCGTTTAAATTCTTTTCCTATACTTTCACCAACAACATCTCATGCATTTTAAATAGCATAAAACGAAAGACGATGAATAAAATTCACTATGGGAAATCCATTTTATTGAAATAGAAACTTTCTTTTATTTTTTACGTAAAGAAGAAAATTAAATTATTCGTTTTACCAATATTTCAATAAAAATCGAAGTCTCTTTCTCTATTTATTTCCAAATAAAAATTGTATTAAGTTCTCATGTGTATTTTCTTTCGATTAGATGCAATTGAAATCGGTTACCGTCAATACCCTTAGCCAAAAGCAGTTTGTATTAATTTATTAACGGTACAAACTAAAGCTTTTCCATTTCTTTGTATTGTTACTATATATTCCTCTAACTGAAGTAATATATGGAATAGAATTCCATTAGAATAATATTTAAGTTATTTCTGTATTGTTTGATTCACTCTGTGAACGGATAACTATAGCCATTATTGAACTAAATCAACTGAGAATAAACTCCAGTTTCCGTTAACAATAGATGGAAAAACATAATTAGGAAAATGAATTAAGTAAACATATCGCGTCCGGAATTGGTGGCTTTTATTCATCTTAACTTTATTTCATTCAGAAAGTCATTTACACTTAGACAAATATTTTTCTAGTGCTAAAAGTTTCATGTTACTCATCCCACTGCAGTTAGATTAACACCGTGTATTTATTGAATTGAATGAAACTTGAAGTTCTCATTGTATTTCTACCTTTTTTTCATTTAACTTTTTAATAATAGATGTTAAGTATTTCCACTAATAGTTCTTCATTGTTACCGAGATGGGAAAATAGAAAAACTTTTTTTTTATATTTGGCACCGTCTAAAATCGTCTTAATTCATTAATAGAGGCTACAGACTTCATTGGTTCAGTTTCACCGCCTACAAGAATAATAACCATGCGATAACTGAAACCATCTTCATTAACCAATGGATAATTAAAATTGTAATGAAAACTGTTTCTATTTTCATGAAATAAGATCCACTCATATTTTATTAATCAGTAATGAATCAAAGAAATAAAAATATAAAATTCATTTTCTTATAGTGGCAAATAAAACGATTAATATTAGATGATGGTAATCCACAATAGTTTTTAATAAACTTTGGTTTCCAAGTTATCTGTGAATAATAATCCTTTAGTAACAGAGTCAAGTAGGTGAGATGAGATACGGATAACAACTAATAACCGTTACCAGCAATTTCCATTTAATATTTCTTTCGTCTTCCTGGATCTAATTTTCCTAGAGTGAAATTGCTTTTTATATTTCACTGTAACAGGAAGAACAATGATGTTATTTAGACGAGTAAGATGTCTTATTATATGGTAAATAGAAACGACACAAAAGTATTAAACAATATGATACTATCACTGTTATCCACTTCATGTTATTTAGTAAAAGAGAATAGAATAACTAAAAGAACACTTGGCAAATAGAAAAAGAAAATTTCTTTCATTCAGTTCATAATGGTGAAATTTGTTTTTCTTACTTTTTCCATTCAGTTATGGGAAAATGGAAAAACTCATATGCAAAAGAATGGATTATAATTTATATGTAGTTGATTATCAGTAAAAACGCGTAATGGAGAAATTGTTTATTAGAAGAACTTATTGCTTATAAAAAAGGATGTGCATCTAAAACTTTTCCATATTTGTCTCGTTAAATTATTTGTCATATTGAATGGGATATGGTACAGTGCATTCAGTTAGTGTCTCTCAATACAAATGTATAAAAATTTTCAAGTGAAACAGCAAAAATGGATGTTATACTGATAAAAAACCATTTATTGTAATGCACTATCTATGTATAAACATAACAGAAAATGTAGGTTGATCCCATGAGTGTTTTATCAAAGTTATGCTAAAACTCTTTACTAGACCCCATTGGCCGGTTAACCAGAAAAAAAGGGAAAAAATAAAGGTTTTGCACATCTTTTTTTGTCGGTTTATCCATTTTCTTTTAGTGATTCTTGCTCGCATGAAATACACAACGTGATTTTATTTGACCCACAAATAGCATATGATTACAAATGAATGAATAAAATGAAGAAAAAATTCCAAATTACTTTCATTCCAGAACTTAAGAATGACGAAAACGCGATGTTGTTTCACTTTTTTTTTTCTCTTTTGAATCCTTTACCTCCGTCAATCATTTTCTTACTTTCTTTTTTCATCTTCCTACATGCAAATTGTTAGTAACACACGATAAGATTTCATCGATTCAACCACAAGA
Organism: Coboldia fuscipes; assembly: GCA_001014335.1. Classification (NCBI taxonomy): domain Eukaryota; kingdom Metazoa; phylum Arthropoda; class Insecta; order Diptera; family Scatopsidae; genus Coboldia; species Coboldia fuscipes. The sequence continues at coordinate 43,771 of JXOR01001538.1, forward strand.
AAATGAATAAAGAAAAGTAAAGTTTTAAAATATTATTTTCGTTTTCAGTAAAGTCTAAAGGCAATTTTCGTTGGATATTACAAACAAAACAGTGGCATCGAAATATAGAAACATTTTCGAAATAGAAAGGCAAACATTCTTTTTATGGTTCTTTATTGTAACCAAAATATGGATAAAAGGATTTGATCATATATTCATTTCGATTGCTTCATCCAGTTCCATCGTTTGAATGGTGGTGGCAATAAGAACTTTTATCCACCCCCACCTTATGATCCGAGACAACAACAAGCCAACAAACAATGGAATTGGTAACGTCAAAATCAACTCAAACTCTTCAATTCGATTAATTCACCATCGAAGTGGTGTGGTAAATGAAGTGCCACTTTGAGTACATACGGAATATTCATACAAAATCTAAACGGGATAAGGAAGTCAGCTAATATAACAAGCAACAAGATTTTGAACACAAGAAGTCTTCAAACTTTCATTTTTTCTGCGTTTTTTTTCCTTTATGGTTTGTCTTTCCAGTTTTGTTCGTTTTGTGGAAGATTTGAAACACAAGCATAAGATGACATCTCTTCCTCTTGATTTAGTTGATGGAATATTTCGTTCCCCCGAACAAGGAAACATAACTTGGGGTTTTCTTCGTGTTTTTTGAAATGATTCTCTCGACTCATTGGCATTACAGCCGCTGGTGTCACACCATCAAATGAATATGAAAAATACACGAGGAGACAACAACATGATTCGCATTTTTGATATGTTGTAAAATGAAGATATCATATAGATTTCGTTTCAGTTTTTTTTTTTATATCAAACAAAACGAAAAAAGAGTATTTCGGTTTTTAACACAACTTCACACAATATGATATGGATGTCAGTATTATTTTTATTCACATATCTCAAATATCGTATAGTTCACTCCATTAGATTTTATGTTATAAAAATTCTAACCAAAAAGCAAAGAAAAAAGGATATAAACAGTAACAAAGGCATAACATCTCATAAAAGGAATAGAATCTCTTTGGCCCCATCTTAAGAGTATCTCTCGGATTCAAGTAACTTCCGAAACAGCAAAGAACCAAATAATCAGAAAACATGAATTTACTAGAACGACAAATTCGCGAATACTTTTCTTTCAGTTTCTTGTGTGTTACGGGTGGTTTTTTTCTTTTTCTTTTTCTTTGCTAACAAAACATACACTCATTTTGAACGCATAATGAGATGGAAAGTTATTACCAGTTTGCTAAATGTTCTGTTATTAATTTATCAAAATGGAAATTTTATATCGCCTAAAAGAAATATTGGTAAGGAACAAAGAATGTGGATGAAGTTATATATGAATTTGATGGTAACAAAAAAAAAAGTTTTCTTCTGTTCACACGCAACATCATCTGATTTACTGTAGAGAGCATCTCATATATTCGTGTACTTCAAATTAAAAATTTCTTCTCAAATTTTTCGATCAGATTCTGTGAATTCTTATGATTTTATAATGTAAACATCAATGCGCCTTTGAAAAGATAATTTGTATCTTATTTTTTCATGGTGTTTTGTTAGTATTTTCCTACCAAACAACATTTTGTGGTTTTATCAGAAGCAACCCACAAAGAACAATAATGAGGCCACACAACTAAATTGTGCCAATAATGCCTCAAAGCTAAATCGAACAACTTAATGGTATTTCATGCACAAACTGTTACAATTCATTCCGAATGGATAATCGAAAAATGCCATTCAGAGAAACTGAATGATAGAGAAGCCCAGAAGAAGAAAAACCACCAAAATGAAAATGAAATTATACCCTCTTCAGTGTTTTCACAATCTCTTACCATTCTTAAGAAATGTTTTATTACTTTGGTTTTTCTTATTCTCTACCCTCAAAATATTGTTTGTCTCGCCCGATAAATAAGACAGTCGCATACGACGAGAAAAACAGAACTATAAAAGGACGTGATTGAAAAACTTTTCAATGTTCATGATGTCCACAGATTTATTATAAAGAGAGACAGAGAGACAGAGAGACAATAGCGATGGAAATGGAACAACAATTTGGCATATTCTTATTGGCTGGACAATGCGGAATTACTTATCCATCGAATCCATTCTACCGTGTGATAGTGTCTCCACTCACCACCAAAAGTGTACTAATTCCAATACGTGAAATTCAAAAAGTGTGTTTCAATGGTAAATTGAGGATGCGATACGAAATAACGATCTTATAGATGGAAAGTAAAAACTGTGTAAACAAACGGAATCTTTAAGTGGCAATTTATAGGCCCACGGAGATTGGCTTTTAAGCACACACACTTCAAGTTTTCGTTCATTTTATCGTTCCTTGTATTTTGTATACCACTTCAGTATGGTCCAATTTTATAACGGTGACAAAATCCTTCAACTACCTAACAGTCGGTAATTTTCAATAACTTTACGATGGTAAAAATATCGGAAAAAAGTTAGACTACTCACTTTCTTTTGTATCAGAGCTTTGCGCCATACTTCATCACTTTGGTTAAAGAGAATAAATATTGTAGTTCCTTTCCTCCGATAAATTCGATGAGGCGTAAAATAGTTTCCTTCACTTCAACCTTCGTTACACTTAACGTTATGTAATGCTAGTCAGATTGGTTGAGAGTATTGAAATTATTCGTTATTTACGATATTAAAAAACCAACATTATTTGTTCAGTAATAAGAAGATTAAATGAGCTCTAATCAGTTGGAAGTGATTAGTCATTTAATTATTACAACAAATAATATTAAAGAGCAATTTAATGTTAATGCTATTGCAATTATATATTTTTATAAAAATCGGATTCTCTACAACATATCGCCTACAGTGCAAGACGTTCACAATCGTTGATTGAAATGAATCAGAAGTGACGGTAAACCCCCGTGATTGAGACTTAAAATCCCAAGCAAATAACTTAGTATTTCATTATATTAAATCAAATTGAAATTAGGTGGTGGGGAACTTTATTATCGTTCTCTTTTTACTCGTTTGTTCTTATGATATTTTTCTATTTTCTATGAATTTCAGTTCTGTTCAGAAGATGATAAATACCAGATGGATTCAATTCAACCAAGAGAGATTATTTATTAAAACTGATTCCATTGGTAACCGACAGAATAGTTAAAACTTCCAGTTGCAGTACAATTATAGTGTGATAAAGTGATCCATTATCTTGCCATTTCACTTTATTTAGAATTATATTAACTTCTTAAATTTTTTTATAAAATCTATTCTGCACTTTAATTTATTTCTTTCTTATTTCGTAGTAATTCAATTATTTTGCAGTGATATCTTTTAGTGATGTGATTTAAAAACGGAAACGAGTTTTTGATTAAGAACAAATTTATTTAAAGTATTCGTAAAGTTTGCACCAGAAAAAAAGTATTTAATTTGTGATATAAAATATTCGATTTATAATATTCCCCGGTTTGATAACAAATTACTTTCCATAATTAACTTTGTACTGAAGGCGTATTGATCTGGTATTTGAACTTTTCATATAATTTTGTGGTGAAATCGTGTGTGTTCTTTTAAAAAATCTTCTAAATTCAATTAAGAAGTTTCTTCGTAAACTTAAAGAATTTTGTGATTTTTTTCTGTTTGTTTATATTTCATATTGTGTTTTAATTATTTTACAATCGATAACCAATAAAATCAGTTAAAATGCCAACGAATAATGCGTATCTGTCTAATGAATTTGATGAACCACATCATAATCAATTAGAAAAATCTAATGGTGATGAAGAAGAGTTCGATACATACTTTTCCAATGAGAAAATTATAATACCAGAAGATACAGTGGTAACATGAACAATTCAATTCAATTTTATTGATTTTTGTATTTAAATCAGTGGTATTCTATGGTAGAATCGATTCAGCTTTAAAAAATTATGGGCTTTTACTGGCCCAGGACTATTAATGTCGATTGCATTCCTTGATCCTGGCAACATTGAATCCGATTTACAAAGCGGTGTCGTTGTACGCTATAAATTACTTTGGTTCCTGTTAGTGTGCACCGTACTCGGTTTACTGATACAAAGATTATCGGCAAGGTAATTAGAATTGAGAACTTTTATTCTCACACGAAATAGAGGTTTTAAATTTACAGTTTTACTATTTTCCATAGACTTGGTGTCGTTACTGGTTTACATTTATCCGAAATGTGTCACAAATATTACAAAACATTTCCACGTATACTACTATGGTTGATGGTGGAAGTTGCAATTATTGGATCTGATATGCAAGAAGTAATTGGTACAGCAATTGCATTTTATTTGCTATCAAATAAAACGTGAGTTGAATACAGATACATTTTGTATTAGAGACAAAACAGATATTCTGACACTTTCACCTGTGTATTTCCTTCTATTTGTTAATTGCTTTTAATATGTTTTTCATATATAAATCGTTTAAAATACTTAAAACTATAGTATACCACTATGGGCTGGTACATTGATTACAATATGTGATACATTCACATTTTTATTCCTTGATAAATATGGATTGAGAAAATTAGAATTATTTTTTGGTTTATTAATCGCTACAATGGCAGTGACATTCGGCTATGAGGTTTGTTCTATAAAACAAATGGATTTTAATTAAAATATTAACTTCTGATTAATTTATTTCATTTAAAATGATTGTGGTCAGTATTGGGTGGCAGCACCCGATCAAGGTGAAGTATTAAAGGGAATGTTCTATCCATGGTGTGATCATTGTAAATTTGATGCTTTATTACAAGCAATCGGTATTATTGGTGCTATTATAATGCCACATAATTTATATTTGCATTCAGCACTTGTTAAAGTAAGTAACAATGTCTTATCGTACATTTTAAAGGTTACAATTATCAATAAAATTTTATTTACTAATTTTGATTACAAAATATATTCACTTCACGTAATAGTCTAGGGATATTGATCGTAAATCAACACAAAAAGTGAGCGAAGCAAATTATTATTTCTTTATTGAATCATCATTTGCTGTATTCGTATCATTTATAATAAATGTATTTGTTGTTGGTGTATTCGCACATGGATTAAATGGCAAAACGAATGTTGAGGTGGTAAGTGAAACACCAACAGTTGTGGGTGAAACAAAATAATGAGTAATGGGTGTGTCACAACCCAATTTACTCTATTTGTTACAATCGACTGTATTTTAAATGGGTGAGAAAAATTAATGAATATTCCATTGTGTTTAATTCAATTTATTGCAGTTAAAACAATGTGTTAATAAACCAATTTATTCGGAAGCACTTATTGTATTCCCAAATAATACAAATTTGGTGCAAGCTGATCTATACAAAGGTGGAATATTTATTGGTTGTGCCTTTGGGGCAGCAGCACTTTATATTTGGGCTGTTGGTATATTTGCTGCTGGCCAAAGTTCAACAATGACCGGTACTTATGCCGGACAATTTGCAATGGAGGTAAGAACTATGGTAGTGTGTGGTCGGTTACCATCAAATATTAATTAGTTAATGTTTAATTTAAGCCATAGCTAATTACCCGTGAATTTTTATTCATATTTTAAGGGTTTCCTGAACCTTAAATGGGCCATATGGAAACGTGTTTTGGTGACACGATCATTGGCAATTGTACCAACATTCTGTGTTGCCTTTTTCAGTACAATACAAGATTTAACCGGAATGAATATTATCTTAAATGCTGTAATGGCATTACAATTACCGTTTGCTGCTATACCAATGATTACATTTACTTCAAGTCGCCATATTATGGGTGAATTTGCTAATGGTATTGCAAATAAAATAATGGCAAATGTATTTTGTGGTATAATCATTGGTATCAATATATTCTTTGTAATATCACAAGTGAATCAATTGTCATTAAAAGGATGGGTATTAAGTGTTGTCAGTAAGTGAAATTGAAAAGAAATTTTCATTGACGCAATTTTGATGCAATGATTTGGTGATTACTTTCAGTTGCTGTTGGTTCTCTTTATATTTTGTTTACCATTTATTTAATCATTCATATGATTTCGTTCCTTGGCATCGACAGTATTGGACAAATATCAGTAATATTGTAACGAAATGCTCTTGATAATGAAATAATAATTGCAATTCAAATCATTTCAGTTTATACGAAAGTATGTTCTTAAATCGGAATCAGCAATATCAAATCCATATCATGTTAGTCATCAGATCAGTTCAAGGTATCAGTAATCGTTTAATTATCAATTTTCTTTATTGTTTATTTCATTTTGCTGATGTTTATTTTGCTTATTTAGTTCACAAAGTACAACGGAATCTTCATACAAATGAGTAAATTTGCCTACAGAATAGTCACTGTGTCTATGCTACTCTCATACAGTTAACTATCAATAAAATTGGTTCAATCTCATTAAATTTTGTAATTTTTTCCCCTTGATCAATAACCATTTAAACCTGAATAAATTGCCTATAATAATTTTATTTAAATTTTATTATCTGTTTTAATGACCTTTTAAGCAAATTACTGTTATAGAATGTATTAAATAAATATATACACAACTGAATACGATTAAATTCTTTCATATTGTAGTACTTTTTATTTTATTTAATTTTACATAAAGTTAAATCCTGTACACGAGTACAAAAAACGGAAGGGAAAAATTAAAAATAGAGAAAGAGCATCAAATTATAATGGTTACAATTCAATTCATTTTAAAGAGTGTACTTTTTCAATTTAAATTTAGAGTTTTGCTCATTCACACAGCACGGGAATATGAACATTCAAGGGAATAGGTACATGGAGACTTTCAATGCAATTGAATTGCATGAATGAGGTCGTTTTATGAGTGTTACCGTATTTTATTAATTTCCGGAACATGGTATCCCCATTCAAAGTGTTTATGAACATCCATGTATGTCCACATTAATGTATTTTATACAGTTATTTTCATCCCTATTTTTTCAACATTCGTATACACTGTTGTGTTTCAAGTTTCAACATAAAATTTATTGTGAAAATTATTTAGAAAAAAAAAAGTATAACTATCTGGAATCCACTAAAACCTCCCGTCCATTACGCTCCAATAATTGGAAAAATAATAAACATTTCTATTTCATATGGTATCCTTTCATATGTCAAATGCATTACGTTATGGAGTAGCATAAGAATAAATTCAATTGACAAACATTCTTCAGAATGCAAATTATTACAAATGTTTCTTTGGTCACCACAAATTCATGGATTCTTAATCAATTTCAACGTTTGTAATGAAGTCATTTCAATTCAGAATCTTTAATTTAATTACCAAAATTCATTTACTTACCTAAAAAATTCCAAATATTAAACGAAAATTTATAATTCACCCAACACAAATAAATTTAATTGCAATTGTTTATCTGATGTGCAACGATTTGATAACATTCAATTAAAAATTCCAATAATTCCATATCACTAAATCACCAGTTGTGGGTATTTTATATCCAATTAAAAACCTCTAACTGTCCAACTATTCGTTGTCAGGTGTGTTTCCAATATATTTCTCATTCTCATTCGCTTTAACTGGAACGGTTGAGGATCAACTTCTAGTTCAACACCCATAAAAACTTATATTTTATTTTCACTGTATCCCCACTGGTTTCTTGACTGTTAAACAAAAATACCTTTCAGCTAAAACAACTTAAAACGCGTCTTGTGGCTAAACAAACTTTAACTTTTTTTTTTTTATTTTATTCTTGTAATATACTTCTTGTGACCAATCACTGTTTTTCTTATCTTCCCGTTTAGTTATAAACTTATGGTTGGCAACGAATCACGAAGAATAATATTATGAAATTTCATACTTTTGTCATTTATTAAATTAGTTTTTCTTTATTTTTTTCTTTCTTCTTTTCTGCTCCTTAACTGGTTCACTTGAATAATATAATATCAGCGTGTTCAAATTGAACTTGTCAGTATCAATGCATTTCACAACGATATGTTTAACATTTTAACAGATTCATGTTGGCCTTTTATTAATTCTGTTTGTTAATATAAATAAAAATAAAATTTTCATGAAAAAACTAAATTTTTGAGTTTTCCGTTAATAGCAATCAAAATGATTTATAAATTTCTTTAAAAGAAAAAGAGAAATTTTGTTGAATTTAATTATTATAGAGAAAAAAGAAATTTATTCGGATATAATTATCCGTTAACTTTGTTCACGTATGCTTTCTTTGCATACAAATTGATAAATTAATTCATGAATTATTTATTAATTCATTTTTGTTGAATGAATGAAATCCATAACAAAAAACTGTAATACAGCACTGTACACAAACATATTTTGTTATATGATGATTTTCTGATTTTCATGCGAATATACGGGGATTTTATTTACAGATTTTCTATGTAAAACGATAACTACATATAATTAACATTTGAAAAATTTCCATCCATAGACTTGAATTAAGCACACACTCGCACACATTCACAGAGAGTAATGTAAGAGACTATGAACTTTAACCGCCGTCAATCGTTGTTGTCTTTCACAATTCAGTATACAAGGAATTTACTTTAAGTTTTCCATTAATTTTATCATGTTTTGGATGGATTTTATACTTCTTTACGAATAAACAAATTATTATGCTAATAATATTTGATGTTGTTGTTGTTTTTGTGTTTCAATCTAGTTCAAACATAATTTTTTTATTTAGTATAATGCGGTAACTTCTCATACCACTAAATTATTGTCATTTCACTGTAATTTAGAAAAATAAAAAATTCAAGTATATTTCCTGAATAACACAGAAATAATCGTATGACAACATTACATAATAATTATGGTGTTAAAACAATATTAGTTTACTAAGAAAATATTCAAAAGAATTAACAGCATGAAGCTATACTCTCAACACACATTATGGTTCAATGATACTTTTATGAATTACATAAAGACCCATTGAGATGTTTTCTAATGTCTTAAAACGCAATTTCGATTATCCCCTTTTTTTTCCTTTGGTACTTTGGGAAAAATTAACAATCACTGAGTCATATATTTTCACTGTCATTACAATACTTTAAATGATTCCATACTTTATGGTAAGAATAATGCATTCAATCTAGAAATAAACGATTTAGGAAGATAAGAACACATTTAACTGATATACCATTATGTGATTTTACACTCCTTCGTTAGCATAACGATCATAAACTTATCATTTGCTACGGTTACTTTAGCATAACAATAATCGTATTCCCGTCACTTTAGATCCAATGGTACACAAATCTTTTACAACTGATTTTCTGTCATCACAGTTCTTACATAAATCCACACACTTTTATTTAAATTGTAAGAGTAGGAAATAAAAACCAGAAAATCCAAATATTAAAACACTTGAATGTTTTAAACGAATTATTGTCTAAGTTAATAATAAATAATCACTTAATAACCAGCCCAAGAATGATAAAAGAAAAACAGAAGAAGTTGAACTGAAAAAAGGGAAACTCAACTAAATGATATATGATTTGCTGACAGTTCCGTTTTCCACTTACTTTAATTTATGGATTTTTATGGTTTTAATATCAGCCAATGGTTTCAGTCGTTTTATATTTTTTTGACTTAAAACGAAACGGTTAGCTGTTGGTCTGTATCACTTTGAATTTTTCTATTATTCAAAACGGCATTTATTCGCACTCGTCGGTTATGCTTTGACACGGCAGGAGGTATAAAATCATACTAACAACATGTGCCATCCAACCGATTCATTATGTTCCATCCACAAAATTCAGTCTCTCCGCTGATTCTATTGTCCCTTCAATGCTTTTTGCAAATCGGAAAACAGCAAGTAGACAATTCGCTATTCCTGTTTCCGATAGCTATCAAAGCTGAATATTCTTGATAAAATGTAAGAAAAACAACGTCTCAATGTACGCCAGATAATCGTGGAAGCTATGAATGAAACTTTGATAATTCATCATTACGGTGTCGTAAGAACTTTAAATGAAATAAAATCTAACGATATAGACACACGATATGAGGAGCGTTGAACATCTTTAGATGGAACGTGATCTGGTGGAGCATAACTAACATATTTTCGGATTAAAGACTAACAGAATTTTCTTCTGCGATTGCGCCATATTCATTTAAATCCGAATTTTCCCTTATCATTTGCACTCGTTTCGGAGACTATTTAAATGCGTTTTTCTCCAGCGCTAAAAAACTTTTATATTCTGCTATGGTTTATCATTGATATTTAGATTTGACCGTTTGATATTGTTTAGATGATGTGTTCTATGCAAATCACGGGTTATGTACAATATCATCCATGTGATAAAAGTAATACCCATATCAACTTATTTTAATGTTTTTTATTTTCGTTTAACCTCCTTATGCATCATTAATATGTTTCTATGTTAGGCTGTTATAGTTTTTATTCTGGCAAAACAGATCCCACGTTGACACATGAAACATAGTGAAGTGAACGCTGAATTTTCCATTAATTTTCACGTCAAATTGCTTTGCTGTTTCTATTTTTTCGTTCAATCTAAGACAATTTACATGAAGGAAATCAAATCCATTTCACCGTATGATTAGCTTAGTGAGTTTTATTCGTTCCTCAAATAGAAATTTACTCATCACACGTCTGTGATATCGCAAAAACTGAACGATAATGGATGTAATTAGTAACCTTTATTAGACAAACAAACAATGAGTAATACTTTGCTCTGCCAACAGGATAAACCTTCATGCTAGCTAATTCAATTGATTGATGACTATAAACTGTTGCATTTTGAGGTTATATTTTTTCCGTTATTTCAAATAAAATGGATGAATTTCACACTAAATTGAATTATTGGATTGAAATGCATTTCATTTGATAATCCATTAACTGGCTAATTTACCAATTAGTTTCATTATCATTCGTTTGACTGAATGGAGTTCACTAACTTTTGAATTTTTTTTATTCTGCTCTTTGACGAAATTGGTTGGTAAGTAAAACTAACAATCACTAGTTTAATATTGAAGGTTTAAATAAACGTCCATTTACTTATTTCTGTTTTTATTTGTGAGTGTAAAAAGAAAGAAATAGTTAGAGCATCATTACGGTTTTAAATTACGAATGAAAACAGCTTCATTAGTGCATTTTATATCATTTGTTGTGTTCAGTTGAACACATTAATAACTGGCACAGAGATAATTTATTTAACTTAATAGCATCTTTTTAACGTTTTTATTTTAATGTTTCTTGGTTGGTCCTATTCTTCAACGAGTACCCTTTTGAGATGTTCGGTTTTTCCAACCGTTTTTTTTATTCCATTCTATCTCATTGGTATCATTCAAATTACACTCTTCTTTGGTTCAGTTTTTGTTATGTTTCTTATGTTTGCCTTTTCGCTGTTTGTAACTTGTTAGTAAAAATTCAACGCGCGGAAAATAGACGGTAAGTGGTAAGGTGCTTTACTGTTTTCCATTTATCACATTTTTAAAACCATTTTCCATTCATTGTTTTCATTTTTATTCTGGTCCGTCTGTTCTCTTCTTATTATTTTTTTTTGCTACTCGATATTTGTTTCTTATTCAACGAACATCGTAAGGTCTTCAGTTTTAGATTTCTCGTGTGTGGCTTCTCTCTTCTTGATTTTTTATAATAAATTGCTGGGGTTTTTTATTACACAGCTGAGTTTTTTTTTAACATTTGTGGGGATATTAATATGAACAGGGTAGCTTGGCTTTCACCACCCACGATCTATTTTGAATGAACAACCACCCCTCATTTCATTCAACTTGTAATACAAATTCAGAGTTACGGTTAACTGTTTGTGACGGAGAAATTGACAACAAAAAAAAATTGCAATGCTTCCTTGTTAGACGTTTATATTTGTGTGAATAGACGATAAGGTATAGATTGCCTTAATAATGTTTTCCTTTTTTTTCTTGTGTTTGGGCCAAACGGCGACACTCAACCGAACAATAAAATCTATGGTAGTCAATTTATTTTATTTGAAATGATGTTGTCCTTCAAGTTGTTACACTGTGTCCACTTCATCGAATAACCTATCTATCAGAATCATCAAATCGTCAATATTGTTGTTGTCTACAACCGTTACTCAAATGGACAATTGTCTTCAATCGAATTGGTTCTGTTATACATCGAACGGTCGTTCATATATCATTCAATTGGTATTCTTTTTAATCCTATGATGTTGAGTAAACAATCCTAGTTTACTGGATAACATGCCACGATTTCCTGTAATTTTTCAGTTTAAATTTACTTCCAACTAGAACCAATCGATAATCGTTTGCAGTGATAAAAAAACTAGAATATCGATAGTATCAATAGAATTTAACAGAATTGATTGATTAAAAACTAAAACTATTCCAAGTCCGTCAATAAATCTAATCAACGCAAGGCTTACCACTCCACCACTCTGTATCTTTCATCGGCTAATTTAAATTTGTAACCTCTCATTCGTATGGAATTTAATCTTCTCCAGAGCAGAACATGAATATTTAGAGAATTTTAAATCCCTTTATTAATCTCGCAGTACAAATATTTTCCCATTGAATACCAATGGCTGAAAAATTTTAACCACCAAAACAAATAATTTTCCGAAATTGTAACTTTGATTAAAACTTCGAAGACAATTTTGGGGGAGAGTGAAATTTCAACAATTACAATTTTTACGATGGTAAAGGTAATTAGACAATACACCACAGACTATACAAATCTATCTCTTTCATTTCAGTGTATCATCCATGTATACTAGAAGTTCTATGTAGATTTTGATGGTCTGGCCATAATCGTTTCCCATTTATTGCAACCGCAACTTTATTAAAGCTTTACTTAGATTGACTTCATTCCCTCGACAATTTAGAATCATCAGTCACCGCCCCATCATCTTCACCAGTCAATTGTTAATGAAGTGTTAATATTCTTGATAACATCTAACACCCCTTTGAATTCAAGTCAAACAATTCATCCACAAATAGAAACGTCTTCACAAGAGAATTACTTTACAATCCATAAAAAGTAAAATTTAATTATCTCTTCTTTGACTGAGTGTTGCATATAAGCAAATAAACACTGATGTGGGTGAGACTCACTAAGAAACTTAATGCCTCCAAGTCACTAAACTAAATTATTGTTCACCACCAAATAACAATCTGTTCTTCTCTGTTGTAATTCATTGCTCTTGGGTTAATTCCATCGAATTTGTCGCCAGCCGCCCCCAACAAGAAATGAAACAAACTCTCTGAATTTATTCACAATAACGTTCTGAATGAATTATGTTTAACCAGAAAAATAGATTATATTTTGCAAACAATTTCAATTCATTTTTTTGTTCGCTATATTGACCCACATAATAAACATTAAATGGAAAGTGATGTAGTTAAAGTGTTACCATAAAATGTTTAGGATATGCCAAAGGAGATAAATGTGATCTTTTTCAGGATATGTAAAACATTGATTCTAAGAAACCCCATCTAAAGTGTAAGACAATCCGCAATGATTCACCACTACAAAACATTTTCTGTGTTTATTTTTTTTTACTATTTGCCAGTGTACAATTTAATGCAACATCATAAGCATTAAACAGAAGGAAAACTACATACATGTATAGTGAATAACTTGAAGCGATTTCCTCAATCCATACATGAATGGTATACAGTGGCAATACACTGATTCAATGAATATAACATTTTGATAATTCAACATTATGGGCAATTGCGTATTGGACCTTTTTAAATATCAAAATGAATATACCAAAGTGATAACCATAAGTGTGATATCTTCGTCTAATGGTTTTTATTATATTGTCATCCTTAAATCCTTAATGTTTCATCCATTATATTATGAAAATTCAAACGAATACAGAATTTTATCTTTTGTCGTTGTGTACAAGAGTAAATCCAACAATTTTTATTTTCTTTCCTTTTGTCACCATTACCGTACAAGAATATCGAAATCAAGAGAAGTGAATGAAATGATGGTCGCCACTAATGCGAATAAATGTATTCCATGGATAATCTTTTCAGTATTGTGTCCCATTACCAAAGAAAAATTTTTCATTTAAGGTCCCACATAATCACAAGAAACCCCTTCGGCATTGTTTTCTGTGATATTTTGCCTAATGGTAATCGGTTTTCATGAACATTCATAACCGATTTACCATCAATGTTAATTTCTGTAAATCATAACGTACAAATCCAATATTCAAATAAATATCTCAAACCACTTCTCACGGTCATTCAAGTAGATTATTCTTTCTTTTCTTTTTTTTTGTTAGTGAAATGTAAAAGAAGGGTTGTTTCTTATTACAGACGATTTATCTAGTCCGGAAATATTGAATGAATGCCAACGTTACAGAATATTTCAATATGTAAACGTTCGATAAAATTCTTTATGGTATGAATATGTAACAGTTTGTCTTTAGTTGTCGAATACGTTTATAGTTCCATTCTATTGAACGAGTAGTTTGGAATCAATAAATTGGATGATGAATACTAGCGGAACTCTGGAGCCAACGAAATATGTTTTGCAACTGGAAAATATTTAATAGAAATTCTCTGTTTTTTACGAGAATTTCAAATACCATTTGATGGAATCACCTAAACAAATCAATTTTAAAGTCATACATGACAATTTTTAAGTGGAATCAAATTTCCTGTTTGTCATTTTGATAAAAGTCCGGGCTGGTACTATTTGGTATATCAATGCAATTGATATAATGTTTTAGTTTATTCCAAAAACTTCAACAATTGAAATTGTATTTCACTTTATTTGCAATTTGCCTGACAACGTAAACAGAAAATACCATTGGATTGTATGTAATTGAGACGAAATTGTCAATTGAATCATTTAGTTTTCTATTTCTTTTGAGGTCAACTGGTTAGACTGGGACAAATGGAAAATTTATTTGTAACTGACACGGCTACTTAAGTGTTGTTGTTAAAATAAATATTCTGTTTTATCTCAATCCGTAAACTCAATATTGATAGTACCCAGTTGTTACTTATTAAAATCTATCATGATGTCGAGTTACCAAATCAGAGTTCCAGTGAAAATCGCTTTGAATATAAAAAAATGGGAAAAGTTTAGTGACGATTTCAATCCAAATACAAACAGTTTTGTCTATTGAAAATGCCTTGTAATGTAATTTTCCACTCAGTAAACTGCATATTACGTCTAACAACAATCTGTGAAATAGGAATTTCAATTACTTTATGTTTTCCGCACATAATCGATTCGGATTAGTAGCACCACAACATCATGCGATCGGTAAGAAGATTCATTGCAAATATTCGGTATTAGTTTATAGTATGTGAAGTATTCAAATAAAAAACTCAATATTCACGGGTAAATCAATTAATTTCCTTTAAGGATTTATTTTTGGTTGTTTGGAAAATAAATTTTAGTGTAACCAAGTTAAAACGTTACAAGGAAAATGTTTCAAATGAATTAGAATTTATCGAAAAATGTGCAAACATTAGAAAAGGCCGTACGTTAAAGTACCACTAAATTCGATTTATCATTCAAACGTTTTCAATCGATTTGAGTTTAAGATAACATTTTCTATGGGAAAATAATTAAGTTAATTGTATTACTATCATCAATTGATGTAATCCATTTGATAAAATCGCTATTCTGTTAACATATTGAATTTGATTTAAAAACATCAATGTTCTAATTAGATTACAATTTATTCGTTGAATAAATACGTTTGATATTTGGAAAATTGGTTGCAAGCAATGAAAATTTCGTAGAAGAATTTACTAAACTGAATCATTATGCAATAAATGATGCCATTTGATAAACTTCCAACTATTTAAAATGTATTTTAATTGACTTAATAAGTTACCTAAGTACTTATAGTTCATCAAATTCACTTTAATGTACGTTATACAATGGATGAGTACAATAATTTTATTTGCAATTAAATGTAGAAATATAAACATTAATTAGATTCTTTGCATTAAATTGCATATAACATATTAGTGGCCTTTATAATTATCTGCAGATGAAAATTTATTGGCGAATTTTTCTAAACTTCTATAAATTTGTTGGAAATTATGTTTTCGGCCACAACCAAAATGAATGGTATCACGTTCATTATTGAAGGCGGTGAAAATGAACATGAAAAACATTGGAAAAATTTATGTTTTCTCAGCACCAGCATATTGAACACGCTAACCACTTTTCGTTGTGGCCATCAAGGTGAATTATAATCCACAGTCCAAGTGTACATGCCATAAGATTCGTTGGTGTTAAAATGAAAATTTGTGATTTCGATAAATTTTCAAGAATTTTCGTTCACCAAATAATTTCATTTATCGTATCATTTTCAAGTATTTTCTTTCTATTTTATTTGAATTATGTTATTACAAAATGTTTTGCATAAGTGTAATAAAGTGAAGACATATTAAAAACTTTATGTTCTTGATACCATTAAATGTGTACGGAATAGAAAGCGTTTTTATTAGAAAGTTTTCATGAAAATGTGAATAGGAAATGATTATAACATTGAATAGATCAGATGAGAAAAGATTTAATGCGACAATTCATGCAGGTGTATTAGTGAATCTGTGATCCTTCTTACTTATCATTGGTCAACTATATGATTTTAAGTCAACTCACGTAGTTTCCACTGCAATAATAAAATGAACTTTTCTTATATTTTAATAAATATTAACTTTATTTGGTAAGAAAACTCAATCAAAATCGTGGTATTATCGAAATCCAGTGTTTCACAACGTTTACAAAAGTAACTTGACTGTAATCATTTATGTCATGGAAAGTGATTATGATGTATTTAATACTTTATAAACAATATTCACTGTCTTTTGAATAATGTTAGTCTTTTTGTTAGTCATTATTCTCTTAAAAATAAATAGTTTATCATGACACCTACCTTTCATATCTCTTGTATTGTTCGTTATAGCCAAATATTTCCATTCATTTATCATCTTAATTCCATTGTAATTCAACCCCACTGACAGACACTTAAGACAATTAAAAGATGTTAACAAGAGTCATTTGTAAAATTTATTTTCAAATTCGATTGTGGTTTTATTGAAACTAAATTGTTTTTGGAAATTCTTTTGACAATTTCTATTAGAAACCAATATTGGTATGCCTACTGCAGTATGACTTGGATTTTAATTTATTGACATTTCTTATTTCAATCATTTTATTTTACGAATAAGCATGTCAATATTTTGAAAATTATTTTAATTAAAAAATTAATTCCCGATTGGAAAGGTATAGGTATCAACATAGGTACCAAATCCAATAAAACGTCCTGTAACTTATTAATTAAGTCTACTGCGTTCAGTGATTCAATCGCTCCGGTACTTCTTTTTTCAGTATTAGCAGTTGCTGCAATTGATAAAGGTACCATTGACTTTACTGCTGGTGCAGTTGATTTCTCATTTGAGTCAGTTACTACTTTGCCATCAATGAGAACGGTTCCAAAAATGAAACAAATCAATAAAAGAATTGATAATTTCGACATGATTAACCGTTGTCTTGTTTTAAATTTAAAAATTATTTGATTACTACGAGTTGGTTGGGAATCGGTACTCTTTTATATAAAATAATTTCATATAAAATTCATATTTTATGATTATTGCTGGACCAATGATTGATGTATTATTCCACTAACGTTTCTTCAAATTACCATTGTAAATAATATTAGTAAAATGGTATTGCAATAATAATTAATATTCAACGTCTTATAACTTTAAGTATAACTATTACCGTAACTCATAAGAGTATAAGTTCTATATTGAATAAGACATTTGATAGGTTTAATCTAAAAAGGATAACGGAAACTATCCAATTGATCTCTTATACCAATTGAAGTGTAAAATCATGCAAATAAAATTCTATCGCATACATAAGGAATTCGAATTCCATTTCTTTTACTTTTCTCTATTTTTCAAGGATTTTCATCCCGTTCTACTTTTGTTGCATTAACAATTTTCATAGCCGATTTGTTCTATAAACTTCTACCGTTTGCCTGCAACTGCACTGTGTCACCAAAACCAACAAAGATTCGGGCACGACTGCATAGTTAGTAGTGATCCAAATGCACTTAGAAGCAACTCCATTGATACAAATGCAAAAATGGAAACGCATCACAAGATTTTAGTTATATTTAGAGTTTAAACTCTTGGTCGCCAGATGCAATGCCATAATTCATGTCATAATATGTAACACTTAAAGTTTCAAGTTCAGTTTCAGAAAGATCGAAATCGTCTTATAAAAATTCATTATCAATTTGACCGAAGGTGAAGGTGGAAATCAAACTTTCCCATATCATGTTCAATAAATTCATTTATTTCACTTTGTTTATATCACTTTGAACTAAGACGTTTTAATCATCTGGCTTAAAGAGAATTTTAAATTTCATTAAAAATTAAAAACAATCTTTATGCCGATTTATTAAATAACAATTTATTTATATTTTATTTCATGTCTGTACATTTTATTGATTTTAATTCAATGTAACATATTGCAAGTTAAGCAAGTAGCTTTTTCAATATAAAAACAATAAACTCTAGAATTTTCATGATAGAGGGTTGTATACCTATAGGTAAAAACTTGATCAACGGTGCAACCGCCTTGTAAAATTCATCAACCATTAATACTAAATCGTTGTTTTCGTTTGCTGCTGATTTTATCATGCTTCGTCCACCACCCTCACGACGTTCAGTTATTTCAGCATTAGCGAAAACGGCTCCAATGATGAAACAAATTAGCAAAACTAAAATTAATTTCGACATGGCGAACTTTAAATTTTATTAATCTGTATTAATGTAAACGTTTAAAATTGTTGGGATACTGTCCACACAGTGAAAAATGCAGCTTTTATATTTACGAAATTCATATAAATTGGATAATTCATGACTATTGAGGCCAATAAAATTACAGTCTGTGACTGATTTACAATAACACTAATGGCTCTCTTAATACTAAATAGACATAAATCTCTTGTTAATTTTAAAATTTTAGTGATATGAAGCTTTTGCATGGTAGTAACCGTCAAGCATTGTAAATTATGAAATAAAACTGTAAAGAACAATTGATGGGTTTGCCTATTGACAGGATGTTAGCTAGTGAATTCTGAGTTCAAATTATTCTAATTTAAATATTTACCACCGAAGTTCAATTTTATATTTCAATCCAAATGTAATAGCAAATAGAATGCACACTATTATAGTATCAACACAAAACCCTTGGTATGGGATAAAAGTGTCATC
This sequence comes from Coboldia fuscipes, assembly GCA_001014335.1. Lineage (NCBI taxonomy): Eukaryota > Metazoa > Arthropoda > Insecta > Diptera > Scatopsidae > Coboldia > Coboldia fuscipes. The sequence goes on from JXOR01001538.1 coordinate 62,977, forward strand.
ATGATCCATCTAAGGGATTCATTAAACAATTAAATAATTTGAGGCAATTATTAGAAAAGCTTATTTTACTCTGAATTCGATTACACGTATACGATAAAACAGAATAGTTCTTTATCTTCTTCTTCATCCTTTTGGCGACGTTCGAGTTGGGTTCTAATATCCCCAGCTCATACCAGCTCCGCCAACGTCCAAGTTTGTCATGAATAGAAAGGTTTTTCAACAAAAGTTCTTTACACGTAAAACAAATTATTTCACACGTAAACATTTAAAATTAAAAACATAAATATTTCTTTATCAAATACAAGTATTTTATTAAATGTAAAAAATCATGTTATAATTTGTATATTGTTAATTTAAAATTCAACATTTTCATTAACATAATTTTAAATTAATTGTATCTAGTAATTTCATCAATACAATACAAAATGTTAATAAAAATAATCATAATAATCATAATACATAATATGATAAAATCAAAATAATATCAGTGTTTCGACTAAATATTTGTTATCTCTTAGTAACTTGGTATTACCTTCTTATTCAATACGATACGTTTAAAATATCATATGTGTGATGTGCTTCATCCACGTAGTGACAACACGAAACTTAATTGCCATGTACAATAAAAAAAACATTGTGTGGTTTAAAAACTCAACCATATTCTTATCAATAAATTCGTAAATTCAACAACATTGAATATTGAATATACGGAATGCCTTATTAAAAGTATTCAAATTAGACAACAGACAATTATTTACTTTAAATATGTTGACCTTTTCATCCTTTTTAATAAATTCTTATAACAAAATATTGTACACAAGAGAATAATTGAAATAATTTATACAAGAAAAGAGAAACATCATATTCAACGGTCCCTTTTTATCACTATTTTCCATTTTTTTCTTTCCGGTATTTTTTGTGCTTTGGATTTTTTCATTTTCTTTTTACGTTTATCTTGTTTTGATCTAAATTACGTTCAATATCAGTTAAAAATATATTATATATGATCACATACAATATGGTAATTATAAAATATTCTATATCAATGTCTATATTCTTACAAAACACAATGATAGTTGTAATTAATTGAATTACCTTAAGTTCATATAATTAGCATCAGGATGATTAGGAGGTCTAATCAATTGCACACGATAATAATAATAATTAATTTTTAAAGGAAATAAGGAAGGTATTAAGAAAAGATAATTAAAATGATTAAATACTAAGTACACATTTACTGTTACCTTAACACTTTTCGAAATTCCTCTAACTGATAAATGCTATTTGATAATCTACCGAATGCATTAAATAGTGATACAATTTCAGTACGACGTAACTTAAATTTTTGCTCAAAATCTTCTGCATCAACACACTCCTCACATGTTGCATTAAATTTTTCAGAAAATAATATTTTTAATGCTGTTCCCATACCTTGGGTTTGTAATTTACCCCATAAACGGCATTTATCGCAGCCAACGCAATCCATTATTCGTGAAATGTTTAAGAATTTCTCCCGAAATTCTATTTTTAATTTACTAGATGCTGGTCCACCCGTAAACATAAGGCTCTCATTGAAAAATGAGGGAAAACTCCTATTAAAAGATATTAAAAACGAATGTTAATCAATGCATTTATATAAAATTATCATGAAAAATCGTACTCAATGGTTGTTAATAAATCCTTTACAGCTAATCGCACTTCAGCGTCATCTTCCTCGTCACCAGTAAAATATTTCTCATTTTTCAGGTAAGGCGCAGCCTTAGCCAATGCTCTCAATTCAACTATATAAGCAAAATATAAATTCCTAATCCAATTAGTGCCTTCATGGTTGGTTGTATCTGGACTAAACCTATAATTGAACAAAAAATGTAATTACAATAATTGTGACTAATTTATGTTCGATTGTTGGTATACCGTTTCTTGAATTCATCAATATTGCGTCCCCATATACCATTAGGTGCCATAAAATCCTTCTTCTCTGAAACTAAATAATTCGAGCATAGATGTACATTAATACTCGAATGTAGACCAGATATTAATCGATAAAATGCACGCTGCTCTAAACAAACACCATTATTAGTTGTCAAATCCATCATTTTAACAAATGGTGCTGAAGGTGATGATGTTTTCGTTTGTCTAAAATTAGAATAAATGTTATAAATTCATTCTCCATTACAATTCAATCGCCCTACTATCAATAAGCAAAAATGAATACTCACATAAAACAATTTTTCATATAAATATTAGACCATACACGGTGAGCTGATTCACCACGGTAGCCAGTATATCGTTCGGGGTTTAATAATAGATCCACGTATTCAGCTCCTTCTTGTTGATCATCTAATATACAAAAATTATCTTCGGCTGCGTCATAATCCGCCCATCGAACAAAACCTTCATGTGCCGTATCACTTATACTTGTATTTAAAAAACTTAACTCTGCGTTACAATCTCCAAATTGTTGACTCTCTTCAGAATACTGCAAATGAGAAAATTAAAAAAAAAAAAAAACCCAACATGAATCCAATTAAATTCGATTAATCAGTGACCGATAATCTATTCGGTTTGATAATTTCAACAATTTGATTACCTTGAAATATGGCGTTTCGTTTAGCTCTACGTGTCCTTTTATACCTTCTGGTATATCTGTGTCTTTACATTTTTGGACGTGACAAAATTTCATTGCACATTTACTATCATCTGACCAGAATGGACATTCATTTTTTAAATTCACTTTATAAAAACGAAAATAATCTTTAATTAAAAGACTTTGTAATCGCGGATAAATTTTAACGTTATTAAAATGATCAACCGTATCTACATTGCAACTACAATCATCTATTGATCCCTTTAGCTGTAAAAACAAAATAAATTATTTTAATTATCTAATTTATTATTAGTTACTTGCACCTGCATAGATACCTCACAAAAACATGCTTTCGTCTTTTCAGTGCCAGTCTTTCCGGATTTCCCAGTTTCTGGATAAAAGAAACCATATACACTACTGACCACAGTAGCAAATAATACCAAAAGTACTAGTGGCCGATACAATGAACACCTCATTGTAGTTAATTGGCCCGCCAACTTTCCCAGGTGAACTTTCTCAATGAATTCGGTGTGATACTTTCGACAATTCAAATTGGTGATGCAAACAACAGTAAATACGTACAAATAATCAACAAAAATTTATTGTGGTATTAAGTATGTAATGAGCATTTTAATAACTACTCTCGTTTTAATGTCGGAACCTTAACCGAACTTGAAACACTCTATTCAACAATAGCAGTTGTGACTGACTAAATAATTGTACATGACTTTGTTGCTGTTGCTGTTGATTTTAATTAAATGATTTCACGAATTGAAACCGGAACTTTTTTGGTGATAAAAAATATTCTGTTATTGTTAGATTGACTCTTCGCTGGAATACATACAACAATCTAGAAAAGACGACATAAATTTCCAAGATTGAACCACGTCTCTGGCTGATTCTTATTGGTCGGTTCTAATAACCGTGATTTGATCACTTAAAAGTTTCTCAATGCACCATCATCTTTTACTATAACCTGTTAAATGGAATTTAATTCTCACTGTCTACACAGAAAGTGGTGATGAAATTAATTTCAATTACTGGAAATTCACTACAAATTTTAATATCGGGTATCGAATTGTTTGCCTTTGATCTGCGTTTTTATGTACCTGACCCAAACCCACAACTACCAGGCAAGTGCGTAACTTGATAAATTTGTTTTACTCGACGAGTGACTGTCAACACGCATGAAGAATTTCAACACACCGAAACTGGATACAATTTCACTGAACTATGTAACAGGAACAGTGTCTTTGCAATATCGCACGAAGAAATACTAATTTTTAATTTACAATTTGTGGCATCGAACTGATAATACAACCACTTATTTTCCAAATATTTTGATTCAATTCAACCGTGCAAACTACCACGTCAAACAGCCATGCGAATCATATGGTTACAGTTGCATTGTATTTATATGACAACAAAACTCCGTTATTCCATACGAATATTTAGGCACTCAGTGATTGGCTATTCTGAAGCATAATAATAATAGTTGCTATATCAAGTTTAGTGACTTTTGATTAATCATAACCGACAGCTCTGCTGTACAACGAAAGAATGGTATAAGTGATACGGCTCTCGTAACGAGATAATCGAATTTTTATTGTGTATTTTTGATTTTTGTGTGCACTTGTACGTGTTTTTATAAAATTTTTATTCTTAATTTTTACCAATTAAAATTAATCGTATATATATGATACTAGATCAGATAGTTAGAATAATAAATGAGTTTTTTGAATATAATAATGAGTTATATAGTCGTAAGTGTGCACTTATACCATTCTTTCGATGTACGGCAGAGCTAAGGACAAAACAGCGGTTGTTTGACAGCATAATTTAGGATAATATATGTTATGATGCGTAATTTTCTCATTTTTTAATTAAAAGGTAGGTTGTAGTTTTTGGACAACATCAAAAATAAGGGAAACTAATAATGATAATTAAAGAGATAGAGAACACCCAATAATCAATTTTAGAAGTTTTTTATCCAAAATCAAAACAAATTATTATAATTAAATGCACATTGAATGTGTAAAAGAAATAAAACTTAAAAATTTTGATATTAAATTGACTGTTCTAACAATTATAATTTGATTTAATAGTTTTATGATCATTTGATCAATCAACTATATTCAAATTTGGAGCTACATTTCCCCATAAGCGGAAACTATTGCATTGCTGTCGTATGCCGCTTCTATGCATCGTCCAAAAATATTGATTTTTGGAGGGCGCCATTGCCAATAGAAGACAAAAGTTGATTTAGATACATGCTAGTCAGAATTAAATTAATTAGTTATGTTAAATTACAAATAGGAAGTGTTTGTTTAGTTTTATAAGGCTCGTAAAGTGTTTTTTAACCGGTAATTACGCTAAATACCAAAAAGTGCACGCAGGTGCGTACGCAGACGTACATTAATTTCGTAACTGAGTTTGCTCCGGATGGCTGTTGTTTTGTTTCAATAATTTTTCATGTCAACATCTTGCTGGCCGGCTTAAATATTGCAATTATTTGTTCCACGGACTGTGCCACTGTGCTACAAAGTGTAATTGCAATAATTTAATGATACTACACGGTGAAATTCATTAATGAAAAATGCCATGTAAGAAAGATGGCCTACAACGAAAATGATGTTGCACCTAAACAATCCTAATTTCTTTTGTTTCGGACTTTGCTGCAACTCAAATAGCAAATTTAGCTGGTTCTAATTGCAGTGCATAATACAGTCACTCGATTGAAATTACAATTCGAATTGCAATCATCAAGATATTCTGTCAATGTCCATACGATGTTTAATGCGATTCACTAATTTTGTTTGTGGCTCAAATAATTTTCATCGTCGGACAAAAAAAAAATTGAAGAGAGAGAGTAGTTTTCCTATTCGCATTAGAACATAGTGTTTATGGCATACGTCCGTCGAATGGGAACCCTCCCTCGTCACTTTCAAACATATCTATCTAATGCCAGTGGCTTGCACTTACAGCATTTGCATTTGGGAATGGGTGAGGTATCTGCTACAGTAGACACTGTAGTCACAGCGAATAGATATTGGTGTTGCATTACGAGGGAGAGAATTTTATCGATTTTCTGATTGTCTAACGAAACTGAAGTGTTGTAGCGCCTCTACAGACCAATCCATGAATCTCTAAAATATACAAAACCGAAAAAGAAAAAAAAAAAAAAAAAAACAGCCAAAGTAGATAACAACTGATATCACTAGAATTTTTTATGTGGTAAATCAAGCACCACCGCACCGCATATCTATTGAATACAATTAGAGCGCCACAATTATTTTTAATTCTAAACCAGTTATTCTTGTCAAGTGATATGTAAACGGAAAACGGTTGAATACTAATTAATATGAGGGTGTTTTATCACACATTTCAGTTAATCAGCGAATACCTCTATTTCACATCATACGGGGCCGATCGGTTACTACAATTTCTTGATTGTTGTTCGAAATTAAAATATGAACGATTCTTCACCCTCGGAGTTGGATAAAAACATAGAAATGCTCGAGGATGGTGTTATGACGAACGGTTCAGACGACGATGACTGCGGAACACCAAGCAGTCCAGGTAGTTATGAGGATGGACAAGATCTCATGGGTATGAATATGGGAGATGATGTAACTGCCCAATTAGCAGCAGCTGGTCCTGTTGGTGTGGCAGCAGCCGCTGCAATATCCTCGATTAAGAAACGTAAACGGCCACATTCATTTGAAACAAATCCTTCAATAAGAAAACGACAACAAAATCGACTGTTACGGAAATTGCGGGTAATTAATATCTAATTTAATCAGAACCGGTCTTGTACGTGTACATAACACAATTTAATTTTACAGCAAACGATATACGAATTTGCGACCCGTGTAGGACAACAAGCGGTTGTATTGGTGGCAACGCCAAGTAAACCAAATCAAACATATAAAGTATTTGGTGCTAAACCACTAGAGGATGTGGTGAAGAGTATCAAATCACTAGTAATGGAAGAATTGGATCATGCATTGGCACAGCAAGCACCACCACCACCGCAAGATGATCCATCACTATTTGAATTACCGCCACTTATAATTGATGGTATACCAACGCCAGTTGAAAAAATGACCCAAGCACAGTTAAGAGCATTTATTCCCTTGATGCTTAAGTATTCAACTGGCCGTGGTAAACCCGGATGGGGAAGAGAATCAACCAGACCACCATGGTGGCCAAAAGAATTACCATGGGCTAATGTTCGAATGGATGCACGTACTGAAGAAGAGAAACAAAAAATCAGTTGGACACATGCACTAAGAAAAATCGTTGTCAATTGTTATAAGTTCCATGGGCGAGAAGATTTACTTCCAGCATTTTCTGAAGAGGATGAAAAGGCCAATCAAATAGCAACAGCAAATGCTAATGTTACCAGTGGCAGTGTAAGTAGATGTGATCAATTAATTATTTGTACATAATTCATATTGGGTAATTACCTGTGGCGGACATTCTATATAATTATCTATATTATGGTCTAATTGTGGGTGTGCAATTATAATAAGATTTTTTCTCAATATTTGTTTTTCCAAATGATCTCAGGTGGGAATGACAAAAGTCAACAATTCAGCGGTATCTTCAACAACCACAACAAATAATTCAAATACTAAAACAATTCATATTCAATCACCGGCCAACGTTCAAACGATTGCAAACGCACAGGTTTGCCTTGATCCATTGCAACTCACCGAGATGGATGTAACTAATACTTGATAACCACTAATATTTACTTCTAATGCACCCATTATTTTGTTGCAATATCTAAATGTTCCCATTTGTTTCATCTTAAGTTTTATTTTAAGTTTTTATTAGACAATTTTCTATTCTTGTGTTGTGTTTGTGTCATTATATAATTGGTTATTTTATTTTCTCATTGTGTTTTTTATCGATCGTTATTTTTTTTTTTCATTCCACATAAATTATCGGCTCGTAATTTTTTAGTTGGCCCCATATTAATGAATATTAATTTTTATTAATTGACATCAAGTGTGAATTTGATGGCATGGCATTTATATTCATCATCATTGTTTTATATTTCATTACATTTTTATACAAAGTATCCTTTCTTTATGTTAGAAATTATAAGTTTCACCTTGATTGGTATATTCTGTCGATTCATAAAATTGTTTCATTAGATGCACTATTACCTTTCGATTATGATCAGTTTAAATTTAATGAATTAATGTTCTTATTTTTAAAATGTTTCAGTATACACAAGCTGTTTTACACACGATTCAAAATTCAGACGGAACTGTATCAATAATTCAAGTGGATCCAAATAATCCAGTAATAACTCTTCCGGATGGAACTACAGCTCAGGTGCAAGGTGTTGCAACTGTAAGTGCCACAATCAGTTAAATTATAATCTTCATTGTGACTAGTGAAATACATTCATGTGACTAATAACATTAATTTCATTTGATTAACAGTTACATGCAACACAAGGAGAGCAAGGACAAACCGTTCACACAGTACAGGGATTCGATACAAATGGCCAAACAGAAAATATGACTGTTGATTTGACTGAAGCCACATTAGGTCATGATGGCCAAATAATTATAACTGGCGAAGATGGTCATAGTAAATTCCCATTTGCTCTTATCGTGAACAGGAAATGAATTAATTTATTATTATCTTTCGTTTTATTTCTAAATAACAGGCTATCCAGTGACAGTGAGTGGTATGATTACCGTTCCAGTATCAGCGTCTGTTTATCAAACAATGGTGGCAAATATCCAACAGTTACAGCCAAACAGTGATGGTTCTGTTTGTTTGGCTCCAATGCAGGTACAACAATCACACAATATTACAGATGATACAAATAATAATGGTAAAAAAATGGTGACACAATCGAAACAAAATCAAATGAAATGTTATGGCGCATTAATATTGAATCAACCAATGAACAGTGCAAATATATTGAACAAATTAAATATAAATTATAATGAATTAATGGCAACAGTTGGTAATAATAATCGTGACAAAGTATTGTGTTTGGTACCTAAGTCCGAAGAGCGCGGCGAAAATTATGGAATGGAAACCTAATCGTTTGATAGAGTATAATCTCATTTTTCTTTATTCAGTCTGTCAAGTGAAGAATATAACTTATGACAAATTAACAGGAAACAGTTTATGTCTTTATTTTGTTTTTACAACAAAATAAATATAATCTTATTAATGAATGTATGCCAAATGATGATGGACATTTAAGATAAACGTTTATTTAAGTGATCGTGTCTAACAACAAATTATTTAGTTGTTATTTAAAACAAATAGCCAAAGCAGTTAATTATTAAATTAATCAAAAGATGGAATTTATGTGTAATATCATTTTTAGTTTTATATGAATTAATATCGTCTCGTATGTGTCACAATAATATAATGTTTATAAGTGTGTTATGTTTTCTTCAATTCAAGAATTCAATGATCGTCGAAATATTCTTTGAAATTTAAATATAAATTCAGTTGTATGAAGAAACAAACACACATCTCAATTTATAATATTAATTTCTCATACGCATAATGTTTTCATTCACTACATAATATTTATTCTAAACTTTATAATTCAATTATTTATTATAATTTAATGAGAATATTCTAATCCTCAATTGAATTCTACTTAACGATGATTTAATTGTGTTGTTATTATTTTCTTCAATCAATGGAGAAACATAAATGTGGAAAGTAAGGCTAAATGATTTAGTCTCGTCAAATTAAGAAAAAGCCACTTTGCTTGTGAATCAAGATGTTCCGATAACTAAATATTTTTTTAATTTAATTTATATTTATTTAAGACAATAGTCTTTGAATTTATACAATGAATGAATGTGTTTTTTTTTTGTTAGTATTTAAGTTATTATGAGTGTACCATGGAGGGTGGAAAATGAAGAGATAAAAGTGCCTAATTTATTATTTGTCATCACCACTATTATTGAAATTGATATATTTTTATCTAGTTCATTACTTTAAATTGTATAGAAACGAATCGTTTTATGTTTCTTGTTTGTTATCATTTATTTTCATTTCACTTATTTTTATTATTATTTTTTTTGTTTAATTTATTTTGTTCCATTTTATTGAAAAGTCAAATCATAATGAGAAGAAAAGAGGAATCGTACCTTTTATTTAAAAAAAAAATTGAATAAATGTTTATAAATTTTATGATTTTATTATCGTTTATAATTTTCCCAGTTAGTAGTACTTGTTTAATTTCAGTTTTATGTATTCTATTTTCCTTTTAAGTAGTAGCAATTGTGTGAATTTTTGTGTTTTTCTATGATTTGTAAGTACATTTTTATCATTCGATTATAAAATTTTATTGAAATTCCATTTTTATTATGTTTAATAACTGATAACTAATTTCTTTTATCATCTTTTATTATCTAATTTATGGCTGAACGATGTACAGGTGGATGCATCAGATGGTATGGAAACGATAACAGTGTCACCGGGTATGATGATCCAAGGTGCACCAGGAACTGAAACTCAAGTTTTGCAAGTATTAAGTCTTAAGGATGCGACCGCATTAACGAAAGCAATCAATGCAATGAATGAGGGCAAGAAAGATGACATGATTGATAACTAGTCAAATATGATTTTATTTCAAAATTAATTATACTTAAGTTGATTCCATAGTCTGTCTCTATTTTTATATTCTAGTCACGTTCTATGTTTTATTTTCTAAATGCTATTTCTTGTCAACAAATCAAATTTGATTTGTACCTGAGTTTTAAATGATTAAACACCTAGTTTCGCGTAATATTTATTTCCAATTTTCAATAGTAGAATCAAATAACACTGATATGGAAAAGGATGGAAACTATTTAGACATTTAAGTGAAAAATCTAAGTCAACGGTTGATCGAAATCTATAAAATAGTTGATTTCCATCATCAAAATAATAAATAATTAGTGCAATTTTGTTTAGTCGAATTGGTAATTTCTATATAAATAAGTTAATTTATCTCTTTTCCATTTTCGGTAATTAGTTATAATTGTAAAGACTCAATTTGCTTAAGACTTGAATTTAAGATCTCGATTATTTGGATAAAATGATTTTCTTTTTTTCTTTTGGCACTTGAGTTATGTTGTCACCTAACTGATAAGTTCTAATTTTTAGATGATAAGAGAAAAATCCAAATATTAATGATAAATGACATCTATTGAATATATTAAGCTCTTTATATGATTTATAAAATTAAATTTATTTAATTGTACTTTTTCTCTCTGTAAACATGGGTGTGTTTTAGTTAATTATATTAGTGAGAATGAGATTTCTCAATTGTAGAGGAGTCAAATTGAAACAAAAATATTGATCTCAATTGATTGCAATTAATGCATCTTTTATACGAAATTAAATGAAACAGATAATAATGCAAAATAATTAATGAGAATGCCATTAAACTACCATTTTAGATGATTACTTGATATTTGAAAAAAAAAAAGTTACAATATAATGAGATAGAAAAGACAAATGCATAACTAATTTATTTAATATTCATGTACTTTCTTAATGTATTAACTATAGACTTAAGCTACTCTACTATAAGATTAAAAAGCAAAAAATCAATAGATAAAATTCGATTCGATTTAATATGCGAATATCATTTCCCATAATATTATGTAATCAACGCAAGATAATTTAAATTACATGAAACAATTTTATTTTGTAGCATATAAATTAATTCAATGAATGATCACTGATTTATTTTTAACGGTGATACACTGTTAATATAGCATGGGATATAAAATAGATAAAAAAAATAAAAATCCACAAACTAACTGAACTACTATATGAAGAAAGGAGTACCACATCTACCATCCTGTTTTAGGAATAAATCAGTAGTAGATGCCTAATTGATAGAATCACATCTCAACCATTTTAGATATGATAAACGAATATAATATTATGTAATTATCATCAATAATTTTATTTTTATATGATTCTGTAAATGAGATGAGAATTCATTGATTCATTTGTATTAAGAAGTGACCATTCCAGAGCCAAAGATAAGGCATACATAATGTTAGTTATATCATTCCCTTAGTTTTCATTCAACATTTGCAAATACATTAATCTCTTCTATCCCAAATCAAATTTAACTACATTCCAATTTGAGTAGATCATTCTGTATGTAATTTAAATAGCAACTACTTAACGAGATAGATATTAATCCTGAGTAGCTCTTTACATACCAAAGAAAAAAAAATAATAAAGTTTATATATTATACAAAACTAGGCTCATTTTCAAAGATTTAAATGAGACCTTCATTAACTGTAAATTAAACATAATAATAATTAGAAAAAAGAATGCTCTTAACTCATTCCTATAACTCATTATTGATCTGAATTATAATATGAGACTTGGACAACTAATCATGGTTGGATGAAAACTAATGTAATGGACTTTTTTAAATCCAAACGCCAATCAGTTATAATAGAATTATTATCTAAACTCTTTGAAAATAAATAAGAAACGAAGATAAGTAAATGAAATAATAATAATAAATTTTCTGAATGTAAATTTAACATTGTGATTATTCCAAAATGTTTACATTAACATTTTTATGTGAAACATAAAATAAAATTGAATGTCTAAATGTGGAATTTCACTGGTTTCCATTTTTATTTGACTAAATCTTACGCTAATTTTTACAACATACAGTAGATTCCACTGTCATTCTACTTGCTCGGAAACGATTTCAGATATTTATTCAATTGTTTTGAATTAACAGTTTTTCCTTGGGCCATTAATCCCTTCTTTTCAGCCATCTTCATGGCGTATTGCCTGTCCAGGAACGTTTTATAACTCTCCTTCAGGTTTTTCACTTCCTTGGGACATAGATTTTCGTTGAAGTCGTGAGCTTTAAGACTAGCAAATAACACCGACAATTCATGGAGACATGCTAGTTCTGATTGTGAATCAGCTTTACCACTCACTCTCGTTTTCAATGCCAATGGCAGGATCTGTTGGTAAGGTACTTTATCGGGATTCTGGGGTCTTCGGCCCATTCCAATTCTCCATAACGCAGAGCTAAAATGTTCAAAATTTGAAAGTAATGGCATAATGTAAAGAGACTTAATACTCACCGCATTCTGATAGTATTTAGCTGGTCCTATGTCTATTGTATTTTAATTAATGTTTCCTTTATTTTGTTTATGAGACCGAGTTTTTTAATTATTTCCCATCACTTCACACCAGTAGAATGTAAATAATAACATAACCTGAGAGAGCCCAGCACTTCTAGCGGATATCACTCAAACCAAACACATTCTATTCAATACCAGTGCGACAGCTCTGTTTGTGATTTTCTTTTTGTTTCTGATTTTTGTTTCTAATTCTTCGTATATATATTTCATTGAGAACAAATGAGAGGTAAAGGCATATATCGAGTCGAAATATTATATTGCCTTTTTCCATCATTTTCTATCATTGTGATTTTTTATATAAATTTTATGCATTGTAAACAACTTGTTCAAATGATCGCTTAAGTTGTGGAATAGGTGCATAAATGTTTCTGAATTCGCATGTAAACAAATTGGTGACCAAAATTAAAAATTAAATGTGAGTACCAGATAGAAAAATACAGTAACTGCATTTAATTAAATTTTAATTGTGACTGCGTTTACTGTGCTGCAACTGCCGTTAAACGAAAACTAAAAAGTTCAGTCATTGTATTCGGGTAGAGTGAATTTAATTCTTGGTGCTGTTTTAGAAGAGTAATAAAAAATAAAATGAAACCAGACCAAAGTGGTAAGGAGGAGGGCACCAAGACGAATCGATTTCATTCAATTTGTGGTACCAACATCATTTTATCGAATGACAAAACCGTGGCCTATCGAAAGGCCAGTTTTGCTCACGGCTTAACCTTCACCGAAAATCCCATTCAGCCCGAGGAAGTTTTCCTCTTGGAGATTGGCAAAACCGAAAGCGGATGGTCAGGACACATGAGAATGGGACTATCTGAAGTTAATCCAGTTACTTTCTATTCGGACGGTCGTCCTTTACCAGCATACGCTTTACCAGACCTAACTGCTATAGGACAGAATACACCGTTGTTTGGCAACAGTTGGATTTTTCCTGTTGCAAATTTAGTGTCTCATTTGCCACCGGATGAAATTGAAAAAAGTATAAAATTAGTAGAGGCATATAAAAATTCTTCAAACATTTGCAACTAATGAAAAATTTATATTTTTAGGAGAAGAGTTTAGCAATGAGCATTATATCAAAACAAAACGTGGTACAATCCGACGAAGTGTTCTTCGATCTCACAATCAAAATGCGAATGGCCGATATGGGAATGATAAATTACCAACTGATACAGGATCACGGATTGGTATTGTGTATTTGCCAGTTAATGAAACTGATGCCGCTGTTTATTTTCTAATCAATGGTGTTGAATTTGGCCCATGTCTTCTTGATTTGCCTTATGGAACCAAAGATTTACGTGTAGTTGTTGATGTATACGGTACAACCAAAGAAGTTAGAATAATTGAATTATATGGAGGTAAGCAAGTGTTCTAAATGTTACTTAACACCATAAACTTATTTTATTTAATTAATTTTATATTACAGTAAAATCACTTCAATCACTTTGTTTAGACGCAATTATGTCAAATATCGCAAAATCAGATGTAGACAAATTACCACTACCAGTTAAATTAAAAGAATTTCTAATTAATGGTTGCTGAATTTATTTGAACCCGAATTCTAATTTCATCGTGATAAGACATAACAGTGCTGTGACTGGATGAATTTCTATAGTTTTTATTTTTCGTTTTTGCGGCCAAATTGTAATGCGAACATTCAAATATTTAAAATGAAGTACAGGGGCTAAACTACACGTATTATTATATAAACTGTAAATATTTTATTGGACTAATATTCAATACTGAGTAGAGTGTTTCTTTTTTGTACATATAAACAATTTCCATTAAATACTAAGTGAAAGTGAATTGGCAACTTTGTATTATTTCAGTTATACTTGAAATTTTATTTACAGTTTTATCAGTTATTGAAACTAAAAATTAATTGACATCGTCTATTTTTAGGATGAAACCTTTCTCAGCATTTAGCAAAACATTATCACCAAATTTAAATGCATCAGTTGCTCCTATTGCACTCACCACACATGGAATACCATATTCACGAGCTACAACGGCTCCATGTGAAATGAGTCCTCCAAGCTCCGTTACAACTCCTCCGAGGGCTGGAAAGTATGGACTCCAACCAATATCAGTAGAGTGAGTGATTAAAATATCCCCGGGTTTGATTTTTGAAACTTCAGAAAAGTTTTTGAGTACACAAGCTCTTCCTTTTACTGTACCTCCACATACTGGAGTTGCGTTTATTTTAATACTTCCTGTAGCATCCTCATAATTGATCGCTTTCAAATTCAATGGCTCCGGTATTCCACTCACTATTTCCGCATATTTTAGTTTATTCCATTCGTCAAACAGTTTTGAACGACGTATTGCTTTTGTGATGAGACTAGAATCACGGTTTGTTAACACTTGTTTAATTTCATCAATTGTTAAAAATGGTAATAAATGGGTATCTGGTAAATATCCCTCATTGTGCATTAAAACACCAAGTTGGCGAAAACCTCGTCTCAGTTCATTGATATATGCAACTGTAATGCTCTTTGTTTTCTCTCTTTCTTGAATTAATTTTTTGATTTTTGGTAACACGAAACGTAAGACGAGCTTTGTTGATTTTTTGTTCACAGTTGTTAATGAGTCGATAAGTTCTTGATTAGATAACTCTTTTCGAGGTTGACTGGCAGCCTGATTAGTTATCAAACGACTAACTATCGATTGAAGCACTTCGATAACTAAATGTCTCTTCATATCCCATGGATCTATACCGATATCAAACTAAAAAGAAATATATAATCATTTAGAGCTAAAGTACTGATTATTACATCAATAATATCATACTTCTCTTAATCCACGATGACCGTGTCTCCGTATAAAATCTTCAAATTGCTGGAAAGCCAATGGAACAGTATTTGATAGCCAATCTTCACCATCATATATATTCACTAGAACAAAATCTTCACCCAATCCTGATTTGAAAATGGTATTTGCAATCTTCTCTAATAATATTGGTACTTCTGCAGATTCCACATTACTGCAACTGCCAAGCAAAATTCCGTGATCATTCAATTGTTCATTTGTTAATTCTAAAATATAAATACACAGATCAAATCATGATCAATTATTTGAATTGAAAAATTATTATTACCGCTTTGATTTTTATTCAACATAATTACCATTGATATCAATTGATAGAATGTACCCACCGACGTAGTAGTAGTGTGAGCACATACAACAGAATCGAGCAATTGTATTTTATGCAATAAGTCATTGAACAAATTTTGTGGAGTCTTGAAGAATTCAATATTAACTTTCTGATATTGATTTGAGGATGATTTTAGCACAGCTTCAGCATTCTTTATTAATTTACTGTAACCTCGAAGCATCTGTTAATAAATTCGGAATTAAATTATAGTCTAATAATGTTCTATTTGTCTACATACTCGAAATAGATTTAAGAACTGTACACCTTTAGTCTTTCCATCTGTAATTCCATTTCGGCGGATAGCTCGTTCATGAATTTCTTGTGTTACAAAATTTCTCCCGAATGTTGTGAGCGAAATTACTTTTTGGAATGCATTTACCTCCTTCTCCACTGTTTGGAAAAATGTCTTGAAAAGAAATAGAATTTTAGTATAATCAATCTGCAGATGGAATATTTATTGATAATTACCGCATAAATTTGTAATGTGACCCGAAGGTTGGTAATGGTTATTGCATTTAAACATGATTTGAATGTCTCTTTTTCCCCCTTTATCAATGGAGACATCGGTCGGTCGATACCCCAAACGGTAGTTGAAGCACATAGTGGCGTGATAATTTCAGGAAAAACTTCACCTACATTTGCAAACGTATTCAAATCATGTACACTGGGAATAGCAGTATCAAATTCATGCAATAATTCCCATTCAGACATTGGATATAGGCCAGTTATTGGACGTGATTGAAGAAGATAAATCAATCCATCATGAACAGCCCATTCAATATCTCTTCCATTTCCATACATTTTCTCCAAATTAATTCCAATCTTACATAGTGCTAATACCAATTCGTTATTAAGGCATTCGTTCTTACGCTCTGACTCAGTTAAATCATCCTTATTCACAAAATCATCATCGTCAGTCATTTTGATTGCAAATTTTTTATCACCAATCTTTGTATCAACGATCTTAAGGTTTCCATTCATTTTTCGAATTTTATATACATCTGGGTCGACTTCTCCCGACACCACCGATTCACCAAGCCCATAATTGGCGGTTATTAACATTTGTGATGGATCTCCTTTTATTGGATCCTGAGTAAATAATACACCAGATACATCGGAGGGTACCATTAATTGTACAACAACAGACATGCTCGTTTGAATCGGCTGAATATGTTGCTTCCGATATTGAACACTTTGAAATTTATATAAAGATGACCAGCATTTTTTCACAGCCTCCAAAACATCTTCAGCAGTATAGAGTCCTAGAAAGGTTTCATTCTGGCCAGCAGAAGATGAATCCTCACCATCTTCTTCCAAAGCTGATGAACGTACTGCAAACCTCAATTCAGCATATGGCGATTCAATTTCAACTTCTTGTTCTAAGTTATCAAAAGCCAATCGAATATCCGTTTCAATCTCATTTGGTAGAATTGATCGTGCAATTGCTTCACTTGTACTAAAATTATTGAAATAATAATTAAGAAGAATATCAATTGGAGTGTTAATTTTACTTACGATTGACAAATTTCTTGTAAATCACCATCATCTAATCCATATGCTATTCTTTGAAGGCGCTCAATCAACTCCACTAAATCTGGTTTTCCACTTAAATACTCTCCAAATGCAGATGATCCGATAACAAAACCACAAGGAACTTGGAATTTAGGAAAATCATATTCATCATAACCTGTTTCACTAATAATTGTCATTGATTGGTTCAACAGTGCCAAAGAAGCACCTTTTCCTCCTGCAATTTTAACCGAACGACATCTTTCGTCGCTGAACGGATAGCAAAACGATATTTCATTATTAATTTGTTCGGTGTTATATCGCAAACTTGGCAATAAAACATCCTCGGGTACAAAGAATGAGGGTTTCTTCTTACAGACTGGATACCACATTGATACCAAACCACGTCCTCGTTCACCATTAAATCCAACATCGATCGGCACTAAATTAACTGTCCAACTAAATGGTCTCCCACCAATTAATTGAACTTTATTCATTTTCATGAAGTTGATTACCAAACAATACGATTTACCTCCAGCTGAAATGAAAATTTAAACTAAATATCTATAGATCAGCTAATATAAGTTAGCATAAGTTTTACCTTTAAATCGTATTGATAGAGCATTTGGAATATTATTGGAGTTTTCAGCCAATTCAACCATATGGAAATCCGTTTCTGTTATTGGACGAATTTTAGTTGACGAATTTCGAATATAACCGAAAACAGAACTAAAACAAATAATGTAAAATTATTTCCATGGAACCCCATTTCGAGTTTACAATTACGTACTGAGTAATTCCTTTCATAAAACTATTAGCAGTTAAAGTAACGATATTTCCTTCATCGGTTGCAACGACAATTGAAACAGTGCGATGTANAATATAACCGAAAACAGAACTAAAACAAATAATGTAAAATTATTTCCATGGAACCCCATTTCGAGTTTACAATTACGTACTGAGTAATTCCTTTCATAAAACTATTAGCAGTTAAAGTAACGATATTTCCTTCATCGGTTGCAACGACAATTGAAACAGTGCGATGTAAATGACTAGATTTGTTTGGGCCCCATCGTCGTTGTCTGATACCAGGCAAATTAAACTCACACGAATCCATATCCGGTATATCGTTGGTTTTATTGTCATCGTTCTTATCCCAATGCACTTGACCGAACAAGACTCCAAATTGATCATAACCACCTGCGTCAGTAACGAATCTAAAAAATAAAATTTAATAGTATTATGGTTTACAAATATGGATCATAATTTACAATTTATGTGCATAGAATTCATCTCTCCATGGCTCCAAGGAGACAGCAGACGCCATTATTTCATCACTCCAATCATGAACCATATACAATGGATCTCCAACCGCGTTCCAGCTAAAAGGTAATATTTTTAATAAACTCTAGAATTATTCAGTGAAATTCTACTAACAAGAAGTTAAATTTTATAAATTTCATATCCTCTTCAGCGTACTGATCATCTTCTGAGAGTGAGCTAATTTTCCGTAACATTCCGTTATAAACAATCCGCCATCGATTGAATGGATGCAAACATTGCATTCGCAATCCTCCCGCTTCAAATTTCCTGGGAGTTGCGGAAGTAATATGTGTATCGGGGTGATCTATACGTAATGAATATATTGATTATCAATTGTTATGACTAATACTATTAGCTTATTTACCCGGTAAAACAAATGTGCGCCCATTGAATCGTAAAATTAGCCATACCTCCGCGACTCGATGTCTCAATCGTGTTATTTTAATCGTTAATGAATTTCCATTTTGATCGTTTCCGTAAAACTAAAATGATAAGGATATATATTCGAATCTTTATTAAATCAAATCCAATCCAATCGTCTAATCCAAAATTTAGTTTACGTATTGACTGTCGGAACTATCTTCATTCCGAAGAATTTTTGGCGCCTCTTTACTGTAATCTCGTTTCAGTGGATTTTGTTGTTTATGTTTTCGGATTTGTCGTTGAGCCCACCATTTCTTAAGACCGTAATTCCAATCTGGATGAAATTAAATAATTTAATTAAATCTTACTATGTACTGGTATAAGAGAAACTTAGTTGTAGCGAAAAGCAATACTTCTGAAATACAAGTACATTAATATCTATCGCCTAGAGTTATCTAATCGAATAATTCGAGTGAATGTCCAAAGCACAATGATAACTACTGTATGTAATCACCATAATTTACTGTTACAATTATTAAATAAGCGTTATCAATAACGTCAACTTATAATGGGATTTAATATTCGCAAGCTTACAGTCGAATGGCACAGTGAAATGGCAGAAAATTTAATCCAGTTTACGAAAGCCAATGGATTACACTAATTCGGATGTAAATTTCTCACCTGGAATGCTGTAATGACCGTTCTTAGTTTTCTTCATTGTACGAAACACTGCAATTAATGTGATGGCAGATATAGCCACCATCGACATTGGCAACATGAAACCATACACGACATCAATCATGATGGAAATTCAAATAACACTAAATAAATATGTAAATAATGAACAATTTTGGCAACTACACCACTTTGGTAATTAATTGAGAGTACAGTACTCGACTTATTAACTGACTTACACCCCACCAGAATTCAAATCAACTGAATACGAAATGTTCCTCGACAGCTTAAAGTACATTCAAACACCTGAATATTTACTGATTAGTGCAAACCCATCGAAATTTTATTTATGTATTCTCATACAACAATAGGTTTTAAGAAGATTTTTTGTTTGTTATCTTGTTCATTGCAAGTCACCGAGAATTATTTAAAAAAAATCACATAAAACAAAATTTTAAAGATAATGTTTGTTCAAATCAAAGAGTTCGGCACAACTAAAATATTGTTAGACGAATATTAAATTTATATGTGGGGATAACTTGAGTATACATCATAATTTTTGTACTACAAATGACTGTGTTTGATTACAACTACAACTCAAAGGCACGCAATTTAATTGAATGTGAAATGAAATTGCCACAAAATGATTATAATGCCGAAATACTAGAGAGTCAAAATGTGTGGAGATTGAAACGACCTTACTTTTGAATGGATTTGAGATCTCAAGTAGTAACGTTAAATGTGTGTATGTGCGAATCACTCTCGATTTCAATCGTAATTTGCTAATTAGAGTTAGAAATACTAATTGCAAAAATCAGTTGGCTCATTTGTAGCTGATTATTGTTAGAAGTAGTATTTAGGGAATTCTTCCCTTTGAGGTGCCCAAAATGCTTTCAGATTTTTGGTCATCATATAACCATCAGTTACTCGGACACGTACTTAAATGATAAATCACTTATGTTCGCTCCGAACTGGTTAAAATCAACCTCATGTAAACATGAGTCATATTCACCATTCCTCACTTGGTTATTATAGGTGTACCGTCAGTTTGGTACCCTACTAGATGACATCGATCTACACAACGGCTAAATTGCCCGCCATTTTCGACGACGTCTAGCTCTAGTGTACGCTAACAATAAATATAAAAAAAAACTGCTTAGGTGCAAAATTACCATGAGTATCTGGTTCGATCCATGGAATTTTCACTCACAGGATCTAATAAAAATTGAGAATAATTTCTGTATGGTAAAATCACTTTTGATGTATTAACGAATATAATGTTACGTAGCTTTTGAAACAAGATATATATAAAGTACAATTGAAATCGGGAATCGAACTCGGTACATTATAATTTTCGACGGAAGAAATGAATGTATAAATTGATCAGTTTGTAGAGATTGACATCAAGCGAGTAAAACAAGGAGTAAATTATGGAATCTTATTATACAATGTCAATATCTTACAAAGTTCTGTTTATTAAATAAATTGAATTTCAGTAATGCACTATATTTTAATCTCCTGAATTGCTTACATAATCTTAATAGTAGGCAATGAACCAAGACTGATTTGTTTAATTGAAGCATGTTTCACCAATACTTTCAAATAAATCGGTTTAACTATACATACACCTATCCCCCGATTTACACGGTAG
>JXOR01001525.1:0-22803 GCA_001014335.1 Coboldia fuscipes
CTTACATCTTTTCTGCGGAGGACTGTAGACTTATATAGTATGAATAAAGAATGAAGAAATACAAGAACAAAGCGATATATTATAAGAGTTGTAAGTTAAATAATTAGAATTTACTTACTGAGAATAATAATCTCTGTCTTACTAAAAAAATAATCTTTTAATATAATTAAAAGTCTTATTTCGATTATTATTGTAACCAACTTTAAATTTTTGTTTAACTGTTTTACTTTTTCTAGTTACTCGAATGCCCCCTGGTGGTATAATTCATCGGTTCTTTACACAAAATAACTAATTGGCGGCAAATGGGTGTAAGACATATGGCGAGTGAATTGAGTATAATGCGTTTATCCACTGTAGCATGTGACATGAATTGATTCGTGACATGTAACAGATGCAAAACTTCCTTTTCGACGAAATACCTGGCGGACATATTTAAAAAATGGTGAGTTGTTGAAAAATTTATTAAATTCGTCGTCATCCAAGTAGATAGAGACAAATTATCTGCTGCAATTTGTTCCTGAGTGTTAGCACAATCATACCAACATGTTATTTTAGCGAAACAACCGATTTTAATTGTGTAATTTAGTTGTTAAAAACCGTCTTCTCGTTCTAGGCAAAACGCACCAAGAAGGTTGGAATTGTTGGTAAATATGGTACCCGTTATGGTGCCTCCTTGCGTAAGATGGTGAAGAAGATTGAAATTACTCAACACGCCAAATACACTTGCACCTTCTGCGGAAAAGTGAGTATTGGAGCCGGACGAATCCGACTAACAGTTCCATGATCTAACCTCAATTTGATTGTTATGGTCACTTTTAGGATGCCATGAAACGAGCCTGCGTTGGTATCTGGGCCTGTAAACGATGCAAACGTGTTGTCGCTGGTGGAGCATGGACCTATGCTACCACAGCTGCTGCCTCAGTCCGATCAGCAGTCAGAAGATTGCGTGAAACCAAGGAGCAGTAAAGTTTTAAGTACAGTTAAGACATCAAACAAACAAATCCCACAATAAAGTGATAACATCTTGGATTTAAATGAACATTCTTTTATTGTGAATCGTGAATTAAGTGTAAAACAATTTCATTATGTCGAGTAATTAGACAAAACCCATTTTTGGTTGTTGGAACCATCGCATTTCTCTAGAGAAGGCATGTTTGGTACATCCGGCTTTGGTTTGGACAAGCAATTTCCAGTAGGGCCATGCACAATAGTTTTCTCCTGTGTGCGTAAATCAGAACAATATTAATGAACTGTATTAATTAATGTGACTACTAAAAGTATATTACTTGTTTATCATAAATCCATTTTTGGTTGCCACCCATTTGATGGCAAGTGAGAAGATTCACCGGCCCTGTGGATTTGCTAGCATCCAAGCACAGATTAGTGCTTTTAATTTCCAGTATGTCATTCAATAAAAATATTTGATTTCCACCTTGTTTATGACAACCTGAAATACCGACAGGCTGGCCGGTTTCACGACCCATAGAATCTAAACATTCTCGAGTAACTAAATTCATTATCTAAAAGTGAGTGTTATAGTCATGAAATAGCAGAAAAGTTTATATGTGCAATGAAATTCCTACATCACCAATATAGTTGTACTGTTGCGGTAATACTGATTCAGGATAAACGTTTGTTAGGTACCAATTGAAATTTTTACATTTTAGAGATTCACGCAGTTGCAGTCTGCTGGTGACATCTCCTATGTCCAATGTATCGAATTTCGGTTGAACCACATAATAAAATGGTTTCCACTCATCGAGCCAGACCTCAGCCACTCTAGCTTTGTTTCGATTAGTTACTTCTCTTACTCCGCCAGGAAAACTATATGGTGATTTTTGTCTGAACACATGACCGACACGGGAACATGGGACAATTTCGAGAATTGCACCACACATCCATATCTAGAAGTATTTCTTGCATAATTTAACACGGCCTATTTAATTGATTGGAGGAATACCTACTCTAAATGACATTTCAATATTTTCTGATCCCCAAACGATCATTCCATCGTCATATGAACCCAATTCATAAAACAGTTCTTTGTCAATGGAAAACAGTCCGCCTGCCATTGTAGGTGATCTAATTGGTTCCGTGTCTTTATGATTTCTGCGCATGTTTTCTCTGTCTGATATAGGCAACCTTAAATTTAAAATTATTAAGCAACTACTAGCATCTCCAAACTACTTTCATTTAGAATTACCATTTGAAATCTAATGTCCAAGTGAAACCACCCCATACTTGATCAGATGCTCTGACGTATTCAAAGGTATTGGCACTAATCACATCGATTATAGGGCAAGGAACAATTCTCCTATCAGTTGCAATACGAGCTAGAAGTGGCTCCAGCCAATCCTGATTACATTCTACATGAGCATCGAGAAATGTTAGAACTGGAGCCTAAAATCATGAAGTAGTAAAATTGACAAACAATTATTAGAATCTATTACAGGTTACCTTTGCAACTTCAGCACCCAGAAGTCTAGCTTTAATTAAACCAATTCGCTCTTTGGTTCGAATTATGTGTATCGGCACCGGTAAAGTTTGCACGTACTCTTCTAATTTACCCATAAGGTGTTCTGCAGTGATTGGTAATACATTTTATCAGCTCTCAATTTTTTCAATTAATTACTTACCTCGATCACTAAAATCATCAACTAATAAAATTTCTGCTAATAATTCTCGTGGAGATCGAGTGATTACTGTCCATAGAGTGCGAACTAGCGTAGACCATCCTTCATTGTGTAACACTATAATCACCGTAGTTTGTGGTAATTTCAACGGATATTTAATGTCTTTACAGCTGAAAAGATAAAATGGATTTTAAATTGATTTCTCACGAACGCAAAAATTACATTCTACCCTTGATCTCTAACGTCTGGAACTGATCGAGTATATGATAGCATATCACTAATCACAATATCAAATTCATTTTCAGCGAATCGTGACTGTGATTCGGTTAATTTATCTTCTGGTAATTTAACAGGTTTTCCTAAAAATTTAACTTTTTTAATTAAACAGTATGTGAAATGAATTTATAATGTCATACATACCATTTTCTCCTGGTTTACCAGCGTTTACTGTGATCCTAACTGTGGGCCACCAATCCTTCAATGTTTCCTCTGAATATTGGATCGGTATCTGAACACCCCAAGACGAGTCTGGTTTGAAGTCATATAACTCTGGCTGAATATGACCTAAACCGTTAAAATACTTTGCCACGAATGAGCCAAGCTAAAACGATAACGTTGTAATATATTTAGTTAACGATTACACTTTCTTTTCAATTCGTATTCAATTGATATTACTATTAATCCTATCAAGGCGCATATAATGGCATATTTATAACTTTTGATAACTCGACAGAGATTAGATGGTTCTCTTTTATTTTTATGAGCTTTCTTAACCATTTGAGATTATTATACAACACTTAGTTGTGACTGTAGATTTAAAAAAAAACTATGACTGCCACTTCATTACATACCTTGAAACACTGACATGCTGTTTTACCTAAAACGTGAATCAAACCAATTTTAAATGAAAATGTTCCATAAATTAATTACTGTAATACAATTCATCGGTATTGCTATTATCGTTTAACATCTAAACAAGACGATTTCATAAATTTAATGGAACATACAAATTTTCAGTGTATCGAACATAGTTTTTAATTGATTAGATTGGCAAATGTATCGGTTTGATACGACACAGCAATTTCAACACATTCAGTGTGTTCAGTGATAACGGATATAGTAGTAGGTAATATATTACTGAAAAATTAAATAAAGTATTTCAATTTAATTTGTTTAATTATTTTATTTTTTGAAAATAATTCCTATCTAAATGATACTGATTCATCGTTTTTCTACTCTAATAAGTTTAAAATTCTGATTCGGTATTATAAAATTTATTAAACAATAATCGAATAATTTGGAACAAAAACAGCTTAAAACTAATTGTAAATCTTGATTATTTTCTGTTGTAAAAAAGAACCGTACAATAAAGCGGGTTTTTACTTCAATACCCATTTTGAGCGAATATGTATCTCCTAAAAATAAACTTAATATTGATATTCCCAATTTCATAGCAAATCGTATAAAACAGATTCACAGGATTTTGATATGCCAGAACTATATTACACGTAAATCATTATTTTATTTCGAATAAAATAATATATAAATATTTAAATATATTTCTTATAATTTAAGTGGAAAAATAAAAATTTCTGTATTGTTAATTCACACTATTTCCCTTAATTGATGAATTGGAATCAGACATATGTAATTTTCAATTATGAAAAAGGAACAGGATATTTCAATTATTCACTTAAATTTATGATTGCAGAATAAAAATCAATATTTTTAATCCTAATGTAGCTTTTATGTTGATATGCCGTTAGTATTTTAACCCATTCATTAATTCAAAACAATTAATTTAGCTGACTTTATCAATTCCTAAACAAATTATTTATCAGTATGATGTCTCTCATTATTAACATTTTATAAACTAATGATTATGAAATGCATTTCTGAATTATGTAATGCGTGATCGAATTCAAATATTCCAGGAAAATCTATTTGAATCCTTTAACCGTGTAAAGACGTTCCCGTCTTCTTTATATGATGCCATTATGATCTAGCTTGCCATTTGAATTTAGATTCCATTGACCATTGTTGACCTTGTGATCCATCACAAGGTTTCAACAGTGGAGTTTGTGGATCTTCTGTTGTTGGTCGTGAAAGGCAACTTCCGGAATTTACATGTTTTATTGTCTTGTCCTAAAAATATATTAAACTATACCATTCATAAAATCTTAATCAATATTGAACCTTACCGATTTACTGTACATCCATTCTTGATTGCCACGTAGTCCATGGCATCGAACTAAATTAACTGGACCTGTTGCTTTCGATGCATCCAAACAATTGTCATCTGACATAATCTGATTACGTTTCGTATAAGCAAACACTTGATTACCACCTAAATGATGGCAATAAGACATACCAAGTTTATCATTTGCTTTCCGTCCCATTGTATCCAAACAATTTTCAGTCGCCAAATTCCTTATCTAAAATTAATGCATATCAATGATATAGATATTCAAAATTATGAGTTTAAGAATACTTACCTCTCCCAAATAGAAATAATCTAATGGCATTTGACTTTCAGGGTAAATATTTTCCAAATACCATCGGAAACTCTTACATTTCAAACGATCTCTAAGAGCCAATCGTTCACTTACGTCACCTGCTTGTGTTTTACGGGCTCCTATAAACCAATGAATTCAATATTATTATTGTTTTCCATTTAATTAATAATATCACGAAATAAATTCCACAACCAACACATGCAATTATTAAATATGACGATTAGTGATAAAATACAAAATAAGTAAAACTTGCGATAACACAAGAATGGTAAATCTAAAACGGAAACTATATGTGCATTTGTAAAACATAATACATTGTGTATTCAATAAATGAATGGATCTTGCAACAAAACACAATAAAAGGTGTTAAAAATCATAAAAAAATATGCCAAGAACATTTAAAAAATTATAATAATAAGTTAAAAATGATGATAAAAGTAATTTCAATCAGTAAATATCAAAAGACCTGTATAGAAGCTGTAGTAAAATTCACTCCATTCATCAAGCCATACTTCAGCCAATCGAGCATTATTGTGATTTACAATTTGTGATGTTCCACCTGGGAATGTATATGGACTAGCTTTACGAAATACATGGCCTACCCTTGAGCAAGGCAGAATTTCCAATATTCCGCCACACATCCATACCTTATTTTTTTTGCATCAATGATTCATTACATGTTTAATGGTAAACCGATTTTGAATCCCCATAGATTGTATACACAAGTGATTTTATGTTGATTTGTTAAATATTTTGTATCCAATTTATAAACCACAGAAGCATAAAATTCGCAATTGAAATGTCGATCAAGAGAAAGAGAGAGAGAGAAAAAAAAAGAATAATAAATTATTTAAATTGTTAGTGATTGTTAAACGTGGAGCAATGACACTTAATTACTATAATTATAAAAAAATGATTTATTGAGGCTAATACTTCCAAATACCATATTAGAGCCATCAATATGTTAGAGCATCGATTGTAATGCACCAGATTAATTGTTACACACATTGGAGTACCTATTCAGTTAAAATTAATAGGTAGTAGCATCATACATAAATCCAATCGCGAGTTATTATTGTTTTATAGGAAAAACTTATCAAATCCAACTTAAGATAAATAGTATTTGTTTCACGTGTTTGCTCAAACCTGGACTCATTGAGTAATAAAATTCTTTCCATTCATCTAGCCATACTTCAGCAACACGGGCGGCATTATGTAAAACTATTTTTGCAACACCGCCAGGAAAACTGTATGGAGATTTATCACGGAATACGTGACCCACATGTGAACATGGCAGTATTTCTAAAGTTCCACCACATTGCCATATCTAATACAATTTTATATCATAAATTAATAATTGATTTTATTCGTATTACATAAATTCTTCATCCCATTTTAATGGTTAAAATATGTTTGCTGTAAATCAAAATCAAAAAAATTAGAAATCACAAATTCAACTTACCCGGAAAGACATTTCTAAATTCTCGCCTCCCCAGATATCCATTCCTTCGTCATAAGAACCAATTGCATAAAAGAATTCTTTATCTATTGAAAATAAACCTCCGGCCATTGTTGGGGACCTTAATGGTTGTGTTTTATCATAATTTCTTCGTTCCATTTCCCTGCTCGGTACACGATACCATCGAAAGTTTAATTTCCAATTAAAACCTCCCCAAGTTTGATCAGATGCTGTTACATATTCAAACGTTTCGTCTGATATCACGTCAATTATTGGACACACCACTGTGGTACGGTCCAAAGCAATCCGACTAAGTAAAGGTTCAAGCCAACCTTCAGTACATTCACAATGAGCGTCAAGGAATGTTATCACTTGTCCCTATAAAAATACGGTGGATTGTATAATTAAAATTTATATTTTAATACGTAAATAACGGAAATAATTTTATAGTACAAAAATATACCTTGACGTGTTTGGCACCTAATAATCTAGCTCTTATCAGTCCAGACCGATTACCGGTACGCAAAACAGTCGTTTCTACTGGTAGAGTTTTCACATATTGCTCCAATTGACTCCCCAAATTAGCTAAAATATGACAAACATGTTTATTACAATATTTTTGAAATTAATATACTGATTATTATTACCTCTTTCGCTGGCATCATCTACTAGAATTATTTCTCTTAACAAAGGTCTCGGAGAACGATTAATAACACTCCACACAGTTCGCAGTAATGTCGACCAGGCCTCATTATGAAACACAATAACAACTGACGTTGATGGTAAACGTGATGGATACATTTTATCTTTACAACTGAAATGATAATAATGCCATTAATTACGAATCATTATAAATTAAGACTCATTTGTTTAACCAGATAACTTACTTAGGATTGCGAACATCCCGCAATGAACGGTTTAACGATATCATGTCACTTGCCATTAAATTGAATTGATTCTCTTTGAACTTCTCTTTCATAATCGATTCTTGACTCTTAGGAATATTAACCGGTTTACCTGAATTTCAATTAAGATATGTTATTAGAATAGTCTTACACACCACTATGTAATATGTAATGTTTAAGTACATACCCATATCACCCGGTTTCCCGTATTCGCGAGGCACTACCGGTGCGGGTCGCCATTTTTTGAGCTCTTTTGGTCCGTAAAGTTTTGCCATTTGAACACCCCACGTAGACTCGGATTCAAAATTAACATTTGTATTAATTTCAGCTTTGTCAACAATATCATCTTCTTCCATTTTCGGTGTCAACTGCAAAATAAATAATTATCGAACATGTATTAAATAAAACAAATATAAAATTAAGTCAGTAATACTTACATGTTTAAAGCCTTGGGCGACTTCCTTCTTCGGTGACCCCAAGAAATCCATATAATTCATTAAAACGATTACGTCTATTAAAAGCCATATCAGCGATGTGATCAATATAATTCGACAAGAATTTGATCTCATTTTACCACGAAAATATCTACTTAAATTTACATTCGACATAATGACATAAGTTGGACCGGATTAACTATTATTACACGTTGGTATTGATATAAATAAATCCTTAAACCACTAACAGCAACGGCAATACAATTAAAAATCAAACTAAAGATAAGATAATATCACAATTTAGAATGATTGATGTAACACATTAAACTGGAAAACTGAAGGATAATTAAATAAAACTCTTGATACACCACTAATAATGAGATGTGGCAACACAATCACTACAACTAGGAATATAATCCATTCAGTTTGTTATTTCTGCACATGAAGATAACCGTTTATGAGTAATCATGATCATGATCCATAAATACTGAAACTTGGCAATAGTTACACGTTGATTCAAAATTATTGGAATTTTCAAAACTATCATCTATTATCTCTAACACATCATATTTAATTGCATCTTTCTTTCTATATAAGATTCAAATTACACTGAGATCACTAATTCAATATATTTTCATTCACAGCTAATTAAAACTCCTTACTATGGCAGGAAATATTTAACACGTATCATGTATCTCTCCTAAAACAAAGAATCATTAAAAATAAATATAACAATTAACAATCAAGTAGTTATAACAAATAAAAGTGATTGAATTATTAAAAATTAGATTCTATTATTAACAAAAAGTTTTAATATTCCAAAAATACCAGTGATACAATAAAATTTAATTCAATAAGAATTCACTCGCTAAAACTAAGAGTTTATACCACCAACAGGTTTATTAACTTTGTCTCTTCAATTTTGTTACTGTTTTCAATGGAATTTAATAGAAATCGAGTTGAGACAAAATATCCATGAAAATTTATATATTGGTAATAAAGATTCGAGAAACAGGTAAACTCTAAAGGTTGAGTTCGTCATACCTAATTTGCTTGTTACCGAATGATTTCACCTGGTATTTATAAATTTTACTAGATTTCGTTCCTGATTACTGTTATAATTATCAGAAATTAACGATATTCGATACACATGAAATTAAAATATCTTAATATAATTCATTATTCTGTGTACGCGTACTTGTTTTCCATACGAAGATAGGTAGTAAATAAAAGAAACAAGCATTTGCCATAATTGTTGAACACCTTATTATTTACTCAATAGTTTACTTGCTTCAAATTACAATTGATTGATTCACCTTGTTTGCATCGTTTTGCAACGTAAATGAATTCAAGGGCTTCTATTGAATTCCCTCTGATATCACTTAATGAACAGGTAATTGCTTAACAATAGGATAATGCAATCAAATTAATGGCACAACTATTATTCAAGATCAATAGGAATTCAATATTATGTGCATTAAAATCCATTGTAATAACACTGTGTGGGAAAAACTTTCACCCGGCAAAATAATGCTTTAAACGATATTAATTGAAAAACAGAATAGCTAGAACTTACAAAATTGGATTCGACAAAACCCCTATTGGATTCTGATAAGTAATCTGTCTCACTTTTCCACAACTATTAATTGATAAATCCAACCGATACACTTTGCGAGTTAAATAAAAATATATTGTGTTGTGGCTCATTTAACACACCACTGGAGAATTAAAGAAACAGGTGACAAGCCACGTTTCACAATTTATTATTGTAAGGAAATAAAGAAAGAAAAAAGCATTATATTTGATACACTTGAGATATGCTTGTAGTACCCATTTGCCCTAAATAGTACAGAATAATTGGTTTCCTCCGACCGAAGCAAAAATTCACGACCGTGTTTTCGGTCAACTCTTTTACAAAACCTGTATTAATATGTAACTCAATTTAAATTAATTTAATTACAATTTTAACTACATTTTAATGAAAATAAATCACAAACAATCTTATTATTCATATTATTAAATTGCAAGACTATTTGCAACCCAACGCAATGCTCTTAGTCGTATATATCAATTGAAAGAGTGGGGAAATGCGCGCTTTTTTTGAATCGATCTTCAAGGCAACTAACTTCACTTCGACACCAAGTGCAAAAACTCCGTGGCAAATAAAATGCATACTCATTATCATTTTAATTATTAGCCAGATTAACAAAATAGATTTATTTATATTATGACCAAGTACTAAAATTAAGATCCTTTATACAAACATATTCGATACACATTTGAGCTAACAAATGTTATGAACTATCTTCCTCGTCTGATATTTCAATGATGTTTTCTCGTTTCACTTTTATCGGTGAACATCCGTCCTTCGATGTAGACGCCACCGGATCATCGTCATTCTAAAGAGAAAAGAAATATAAACATCAAATGTTTCATTCATAGAAACCACTGAATTACCTTTTCATCCTTCACCGGATCATCTATTTTTCGTTTCAACTGTTTTTGTGTATATTCATCCAAAAGATCGTCTATTTTGCGACCCAGCTTACGATTCTTAGTCAATTTGTCCTGTAACTCCGGATCACTATTGGCCGGATCTCCGCTCTTGGTGAATCTCAACATTGTTCGATACAATTCGGTTTTCCGTCGTTTTTGTAACATCTCACCAAGATCACGAAACGCTATTTGCGCGATGTTTTGAATTTCATTCTTCTCTAAATTATATGAATATCTGAGATTGCAGGCTTCTAATAACCGCAACACTTTGGAATAATCAGGAAAATGATTGAAACGGTTTGCAATAGACTGAAGCTTAAAGTTAAATTCTTTAAATTTAGTTCCGCGGAATTTGATTGGTTCCCACAGCATTGATTCATCGTCACCAATTAATTTACATAGTGCTTTATGGATCTACAAATATCAATTCGTTAAATTAAATATAAATTGGTGAGCTAGAGTTTACCTTTAGCGCCTGTTTCTTATATCGATGCTCGACTAGATAGGATGAGTTCAGTTCTTTGTCAAAGTCTACTTCTTCATTCTCCAATTCACTGATTTTTGCTATACAACAATTCAAACCTTCGTGTAATTTTTTAATTTGTTCTAACACTTTTGGATTTGGTAATGGATTTTCTTCTTCCTCGGCTAGGTTACGGCCATAGGACCGATATAGTTTTAATTCTACACACACTTCATTGATCTCATTAAATAAAAGACGGGGATTTTCACGTATTCGTTTGGTAACAGTGGTCACTAATTCCTTGAACTGAGCCGTATTCACATACGATTCATGTACCTTACTGTAAATCTTTTTGATTCGAGTCAATATCTTTTTCATATCGGACGAATTGTTTAATTGTTCACAGGCTTTAATGAATTCAATTAATTCAGGAGTCAGAACGACTGACAAATTCTCTACCGGAGCAGCACTACTGGAGTTTTTTACATTTTGATCTGCGGACTGATTTGTGGTCCTGGTATTTGAGGTGCTATTTGATGTAGAAACTCTGTCCAGTGGTTGTGTAAAACTGTTTGTAAATGGAGATTGAGAATTACTAGCTTCTGTAGCAACATCGCCGATTTTCTCTGGCTTTATTCTCTTATTCAACGGCATCTGAAATCCATTATTCTTCACATCGGAACTGTTAACTGGAGACAATTTACTTTTGGCTCCCTCCTAAAAGCACAAATTAGATAAAGGTAAGTAAAGGCCAAATTAATTTAATTTGTTATATCGCAAACGAGTTGATTGTGCTGGATATGTTATCAAACAATGTTTCAGTAAAATAAACAATGACAAACTGTGCAGAAAAACTTTGGTTGGTGTATTTTTATCGAACGAGAAGATTAAAGCATAAGTAGAGTAGTGGATTGTTTTCGCGCGTCTTTGTGATGTTCATGTTGTACCATGATTGGTGCACGATAACTGCACACTTGCTTAATAATATTAAGTTTTAATTGTTATCTACTGATATTAACGCACCTCATCATCGGACGAATCCAACGATATAATTGGTGGGCTCATTTCTGTTTCCACAATGCACCATGAAAAACACTTCAATTAGAAATTACTTCTTTTGCAAATAGTAATGAAGACACTGATTCAACATAAATGTGAAATAAATTAGATGTTATCAATGCAAGCAGAGCATCCTTTTATCTCAAATGGACAACACAATTAATTAACTTTCTTTCTTCCGATAAACTATTAAAATCCTTATGTTGCTCAGCAAAATCCTTAGGATCTCAGAATTTGTCCAATTATCCGGGCGAAATGAAGAGAACTTTTTTCGATAATGGCGGACCTTTTCATAAATATATAAATTATTGTTATATACTTCCCAAATTATACATACATGTAATGATCATAAAAGGTATCTTCGACGTAATTAATTCGAACAACCGTACATTATTTTTATATCATGATGAATTGGTATATAAGGTCATAAGTAAACATGGTGCACACATATAAAACGAATCCTGGGAAATAGGCTATTTTTGTCCAAAGTCTCACACTTTTTGTGCGATTCAGTACTGTTTTTTGTATTTTTTGTGTGAATTCGCCGTAGTGAAATTTATTCGAAAATTCATTTTGAAATTTGAATTCAATTCAAATAATTTAGAGACTCTTTCGTTAAGCTTTACCAAAAAGAAATTCTTTATTACATTTCCATTGATTGATTATTCAATTCAATTAGACAAACAATATGATAACCGTTGAGCAGGGATTTGCATCACACTGACAAATGAAACACAAATCCCTGCTCGTCAATCAACAGGTGAAGCACAAACATTTAGATGGAGATGGATTGGATAGAATTTGTTTACTCGTCCGTCTCCATCGTTGCCACCAAAGGGATTGGATCTGGTTGTTCGCGGCTAGTATCCTCCGGAGGATCAATTGGTGGTGGGATATTGCCACCAGGACCGGCACCATCGTCACCTGGACCGCCGCCACCACCACCACCAGATGTTCCATCACGGGACTTCGGTACATATTTTAGGTTCTCTTCGTCCGACAAAATACGGAACGGTGTATTTTTACCGACAACAGCAATTGAAATATTCTACAAACACAAGATACGGTAATGAGATTTCGTTAGACATATCAATAAATTTACTTTACCATATTAGTGATCACATCTTCGTTTGGTAATGTACCGTTAAGGGCAGCAACTCCGTGACGGATCAATTGTTCGGCTGAACAATTTTGGAAATCATCGAGGTGTTTTTCCAAATAAGTTCTCACCGATTGGGAGCGATTTCCAATCGACATGGCTTTGCAATTGAAGTAATTAGCATTGGGATGCACTTGATAGATATGTGGACCTTGATCGTCGTATCCAGCTACTAGTAGTCCAACGCCGTAAGGACGTCTATCGTAACGTTGAGTGCAAACCTGCATCTTATTGCCCAAAGTCATTATTAGACGGGCAATCGGATAGTCGGCTGCATTTGAGAACCGATAATTAATGCACTCCTGGCGCATATAACGACTCAAGACACGAGCATCCGCCGTAATGCCAGCTATAGATATTCCCATATGCTTGTCGATGGGTATAATTTTCTTTTGATAAGAGGCTAACTCGGATGAGGACTTCTTCACAGCCACCAGAACGGCATAGTCATGACTCTTCAGACCAACGGTAGCTGAGCCCAGTTTCACGGCCTCCATGGCATACTCAACTTGATGCAAACGTCCCTGTGGACTCCACACAGTCACATCACTGTCGTATTGGTTACGAAACTGAAATAGAAATTTTAAATGTTGTGTTACATCCAGGACTCCGGCCAATATTAATTGGAGGTTATTCCATGACCAGCAAATCGTCAATTTACCATTTTGAATTCCTGCTAATCTAACTATTCCTAATTATTGTATCGCTTTGATTCTATTTCACTGGTGTTGCTATTTAAAACTGTAGTATTGTATTTGCAACAGAAGAGCTGTAATTAAATTAATTATTTGACTAATTTTCACCGAGTGATGACAAACAATTTACCGCAATAATTCACACTGTTGTCGGATAATCACATCAGACTCGAACTGAAAACGGATCGCACGGCACGGAAAACGAGATCCAGCTGATTTTCATGTTTAATAAACATAAAAAAAAAAAAATTGTTCAGAAATTGGAAAAATCGACAATATTAATTGCATTAAAAAATTCAATTTAATTGATTCGTGGCTGCATATACACTGGTCTAATCGACTGGAATCCGTGTTTCGTGCCTAGTCGCAGGTGAAAATCACAAGAAAAATTATCGGGACCATTGAAATGTCGTTTCAGTTGGTGATGATGTAAAACGTATGAGAAAATTTTAGTGTCGTCCTTTTGATTCAGCGAGACCGATTCATTTCTTGGCCCAAAATATTGTTCTACCTCTAGTTAATGAACTTGAAGTGTCCACGAATATTTGCATACGGTATATTTAAAATAAAAAACGAGAATTATTGCAAACAATATGATATTGACCATCATAAGAAATTTATGTGCTCTCCGATTAGTTGAATATGTGCAATTGAAGTGAGTTTATACGTGTGCATAGGTCGGAACTGCCTTGAATTATAAAAATTTGTTCAGTGCTGGGTTACAATAGACCTCCAGGTTATCTTGGAGAGTGTTCTATAATTGGAAATAGTTAATCGATTCCGTATTTAGTAAACGTTACATAAAACAAATATGTTGCGTAGCCAAAAATCGAGTGTTTTCAACGACATTCACAATCAATTTTATTTTAATGAGAATACATTGAAACAGCGATTATTTAATTCAACAAAAGGTGAGTAATGGCAGAGCTTTTTTTGCCAATTGGTATGTCCAAAGAGACAATATTACTTTGAGCCATCATAATCAGTACTCAGCAGTAATTAAATAACAATTTGGTTCACCAACGACGTCCAAAATTTAATATCCATTCAGTAGACCTCTTAGTTCCTATATTCTCGAATAAACAAAATAACAATACAAACGTGCGTCTCTGTTTTATTTTTAGATTCGTTATCGTTTATTCAACGATTGGACATTTACAAGAAGTTGAAAGTTCATAATGGATGTGTAAACACAATCTGTTGGAACGACACTGGTGATCACATTCTGTCTGCTTCGGACGATACAACAATAGTTATTAGCAATCCATTCAGTGGGCAGATTGTTGCTCAATGCAAAACGGCACATCGCGCTAATATATTTAGTGCCAAATTTATGCCACAGTCGAGTATGAAATTAACTGACGATGATGTTCTTTAAATGCCACAGTCTTAAAAATTGCGATTTATTTATTATTTTCTTTTTTATTTTTCAGACGATCGAGGTATTGTATCATGTTCAGGAGATGGCATTGTTTTGTATTCACAATTGAATCGTCAGCCGACAGTAAAGAGATCCGTTGAAAACCATGGAGTTATTACTCGAGCCAATATGAACTATTTCAATTGCCATAGCAATGGAACTACATATGAAGTATTAACGGTACCAACTGAAACAAAATCCTTCATGAGTTGTGGCGAAGATAGTACGGTTCGACTATTTGATCTGCGCAGAATATCAAAGTATGTTAATCGATTTAATCAATCTATGTGCACCAAATATTTCGTCAATGCTGAATTTCTTTACCGTTTCAATTTTAGATGCCATGCAACATGTTGCAATAAAAATATTTTGATAAAATGTCCCTCAGCGGTGACTTCTATGTGCTTATCGCCAATCTCAAATAACTATATTGCTGTTGGCAATTCAGACAGTCATGTTAGAATCTATGATCGCCGATATTTATCATTAATTGATTGCTCGATGAGACGCAGAGATACACGTTGCGTTAAATCCTACAACATACCTTCGACTGAGAAGCGAGCATTTCGCGTTACTTCAATTAATTACAGTAGTGATGAAAATGAATTATTAGTTAGTTATTCATCTGATCACTTATACATATTTGATTTAACTGCAAATGTATGTCGTGCTATTCTAATTATTTCTGACCTTGAAGATATCTAATTAACGTTTCCTGTTTTAGAGTTCCACTGGCAAAAGACTTCGACCAAAGCGACTTCAAACTAATAAACCGGCAGGAATTTCACCACCACCAGTTAGACGATTACGTTTAAGAGGTGACTGGAGCGATACTGGACCGGATGCCCGACCACAAAGGGAAGTGGCCCAACGCGTCAGTGTTGGACAGGCCAGACCTCAATTACAGGCAACTATTATGCATCGTATGACTGAAGTATTAGCCCGTATGCTGGCAGATCCGCGCACACGCGTTGGACTATCTTCGCATATCAATGAAGTGCAACAGGAAAACGGTGTGGCTCATCCATTCGATGAATTTGAATATTATTCGGATCAGGCTTCCGATCGTGAAAACGATGCGAGTGGTGGTAGAGCATCGCCCGCACCATCAACATCTGGAATAAATCGATTTAATATCGAAACATTTGAAGTTTTACCACAAGAATGTTCAACAGACAGTAGTGATGACGATGAAGTAGACGAAGAATCTGAACGGAAGACTGGAGAAGATCCAAATACAAATAGTGTAAATGATGCTAATGGTGAAGCAGCATCGATTACTGAAGATACAATTTTTAAGTATATGAAAAAGAAATTTATGGGCCATCGCAATGCGAGAACAATGATAAAAGAAGCAGCGTTCTGGGGTGATAATTATGTGATGTCCGGTTCTGATTGTGGCCATGTTTTTACTTGGGATCGAAAGACTGGAAAATTAGTGATGTTAATGGAAGCTGATCAGCATGTTGTTAATTGTATTCAGCCTCATCCTACACTTCCAATTTTGGCAACTTCTGGTATTGATTATGATGTGAAAATATGGATGCCAATGGATGAGGAGAAGGTTCGATTTGATGAGGAAAAAGCGACAACGGTGAGAATCGTATTTAACAATATTTTATGTAAATTCATTTAATTGATACTGTTTTATTTGTTCATTAGCTAATGGAACGTAATGCAATTATGTTGGAGGAGACAAAAGATACGATAACAGTACCCGCCGCATTTATGATACGTATGTTGGCCTGTATACATTCGTTGCAGAATCGTCGGGCAGCTGAAAGGTCTGGTAGCTCCAGCGCATTATAAATATTATTTAGGAATATAATTTAAATAATAATATTATCTCAAAGAATTAGTATTTAGGCCGAATTGAAAATTGTTAACTTCAATTTCTGAATGATTCTTTTCAATCAATTGAGACAACAATAATACTTACTTTTTAGAGAAAAATAAAGATTATAATTCTGTATTCTCTCATAATTGTTGGTAATTTAATTCTGCTAAGTAATAACGGTGGACAGTAATCCATTGACCATCGAACAGATCTTTTTGTCCCAATTAAGCGGAATAGACGGAATATAATTGGTTTGAATATGTCGGCATTACTTTGGCCCAGACGAAATCAGGTCAATTTTGATAATTGCATCGTTTTTCTTCGCACTTCAAATTCAGACTCAAACAATCAGTTACTCCGTTTATTTCTTGCAACAACAACAATCTTATACCTAGTTTGTTTCAATTGACTATATTTTATATCTACTATATTAATTATGGATATTCTGAATGCAACGTTTAAAAAATGCGGTTATTTGCCTCTCTCCTTGCATCTCTAGATGGTATTCTTCACCTATTCTTAGTTGTTGTTCCATCCCTCCCCCTTCTCGTCTAAGTAACCAAAATTTCCATAAGAGTGGAGAAACTAATAAATTGGTCATGTATTCTTTTTCCCTTTTTCATATGAAACTAAAGAAAATATCTAGTTGAATATATGTTGTACAGAATCACCTATTAAATTAAAGAAATCATCCATTCAAAGAGGCTGATAAAAATGTAAGAAAATGGCATATTGCTAATAGAAGTCATATCCATTGATACTTTGTCGAAAATTTCTTTTAGTATCGTTGCACGGTACAAATTTGTTTTAGAGGAGCGGCATATCAGAAATGGTATAAATAGAACAGAAATTTCAGAAACGTCTTACAATACAGAGTCTCTTCATACTAACATATTACTGATTCGTTCTTCATATCTTTGTAGTACTGATACCTCGTAACTAGTCATTGAAATACATGCTTCATATACTCTTTTGTATCGAACTAAGAAATTTTATTTTCATCGACTGGTTTTAAATTCATTGTTTTGCGTTGAGATCGCTTGTTTGTTTCTAAAAACTCTTATATCTTCCCATATTTCTTAAAAGTCATGTTATATACCATATAGTAAGTGAATAAATTTTGTATAATACACCATTTTGACTATTTTGCTTTGATTTCATTTCTTCAACGCATTCGGGTTTTCTTCTCTTTCGAGTCAAAGTCAAACAATCGGTTCTCGCGGGTGGATGTATTTTTTTTTACTCCGTCTATTACTTGCAACAACAACAATTTTATAACTACTTTAATTTATTTGATTCACTAGTTAATATTTCAAATTTATTATTTTTCATTTGCTGCTTCGTTTTAGTACTGATTGCTCGCCAATAGTGATACGATTACAGTGATAAAAGAGTGAAAATAAGTCCGCTTGTGCCGCTGTTCATATTGATTATAATTTTTTGTGGAGGGCATAAAGAAAAAAATTTGTCTGGTACATACAATTTGAAATTCGTATAGGCAAATACACGCCTTTTTAAGAGCAGAACCATTAAAATGAAATTCAATTCTTGCTCTTTATATCTGGTGTTACATTAGAACTGGTCCTACAATGTGAATAAAAAAGTGATTAAACCAATTCTTATGCTTATGTTACGGCCGTAACAGTGTTGAAGCTGGACATGAATACGGGTAATCAATTGGGCAGATCGCTGGAGCGCATCTTAGAAGATGCCCATCTCAGTGGTGAACTTAAACTGAGCGGCCGGAAATTAAAGGATTTTCCAAAGGCAGCCGGAAAATATAATTTAAATGATACAGTAATTGCAGGTAAGTCCAATAAGAAGCTTTAATCAGCATACTACATAACAATGTAATAAACAGTTGTACCGTACAATCGGCAATGCGATTCCGTGAACGGCATTATCAGAAATAAAAAGAAAAGAGACCTATTTCAAAATGGTAGTACCTTACACACATTTTTATCATTTTACAAGCTGCCAGTTATAGTGAATTCCATTATTGAAATGTAGTCGGGAAGTAATGTAAAAAAAACCAGGTCTAAATGAGTAACATCCTGGGTTAGATACACATTACAATACAGGTGCATATCACGATCAAATGTAAATGCAGCAGGTTCTCTTTAGTTTCAATTTAACGAATGAAATAATCAGCATGAACATAAAATACAGTGGGTCGTATACCAGGTCTTGATATTTGCATAATTCTGTTGCCATTACCACATCATAAAACATTACATTCATAATAATTTATATTAAAATTCATTCCAAAAAGACCGTTTCAATTGTACTTACATGGTTACATATGTCACTGGATTTTAATTAAAATGTGGAAAATGATTCTGTACGCAAACAGAAAGAAATTCTATTGGATTCGTTAAATTAAAAATAACTGAGTGTAAATAACAATTATTTATTTAATTAATTGATTTCCGACAACAGAAGATGATGATAATTTACCAATAAATTCTTCAATGTAATAAATTGTTCTTGAAATTGTTGTGATCGTTAAACTGCGAATTCAACTTGTCTGTGTGTTCATTAGTACACACACGAAATTTTAATTAACATTGACTCTTATCCTGCCAATGTTTGATAATGAATGACAAAAATAGTATTATCATCAAATTCATTTCATTTTTGATGATGGGAACTACAATAATGAGCTGAATTCAAGCATTTTTTTTTCTGTGAAATATAACTGAGTTCGAAGTGTGGAGTGATTACGATACAATAAAAAATATCCCTCGTAATATCTACCACATGTTATTATTGCAATTCATAGGTGGCCTTTATATGGGATGCCGAAATTCTTAGCAAACTAAGTCTGAAATTGATGGTCATCCCTCTTGTGTGAATGTCACCCCTCTTATTGATATCGATTTTTAGTTCGTTTCAAATTTGGTATATATTTACAACATTCACTCAACCACATTGCTATTGTTGAAATATCTTGGTGTGGTATTGAAGAGATGATAAATGGTACCGAAGACTGTATTATTGAATTGACTTTATGGCACCTTTTCTGGGTCTGGTGCACTCAATTGAAACAAATTTCCATAATTCTTTACAGCTGAGAAACGAACTGAAAACTTTTTGGAGTGTGTTGGTTATTTGAACCAGAGGGGGATCATTTCGATTGGCACGGAAGTCAAATTTTTATAATTAGTAGTTTGAATGTAGGTTGTTTCCGATAAATTAAATTTCATTGCAAACATACGATATGAAGTTGAGAATTTATCGTTGACACAAAAAAAAAGAGAAACTGATAAATTGCTATCACCATTTGACTTTGAGTCATTTTTCTATCGATTTTCTTTACTAGCTGCCGAAGGGTGAATTCGGTTGGGTACTAGAGGATGAAGGTAGCCGGCTATTTAAGTCAATTTAGGGTTGATAACCAGATGAATTGAGCTATTATGAGTTTCTTCAACCTGCGCACGTATTTAAATTCATTGTTTATAATCGGCATTAACATCGAAAAGTAATACTGAATGTTCTCTTAGAGTCCAATGCACCGACAATAATGTTGTACTCGTCATCAATAAACATTATGGAGATGTGATAAAGTATATC
The DNA here is from genome assembly GCA_001014335.1 of Coboldia fuscipes. NCBI lineage: Eukaryota > Metazoa > Arthropoda > Insecta > Diptera > Scatopsidae > Coboldia > Coboldia fuscipes. Next base: position 20,650 of record JXOR01001525.1, read on the forward strand.
TTGTTATTTACCATTTTATTAGTTACAAAACGATAATAGTCGTTTATTGATGTCATAACAGATAATGTATATAAGACGGGAATTTATTTCAATTTCTGTTTAGATTATTCGTGCGCAGTTCAACGTAAAGGATTAGATACACGTTTAATTATACGAAAGAATTCAACTGTTATTTGATTAGTAATTCCACTTCGGAAACGACTAGCAATCATTCCAACTTTAGTTAGATAGTTTCTTTTGAATGGTGACGATTATGTCTCTTGACTTTATTGTATGTACATGAACCTTTTGAACCAACCGAATTAAACTGTTGGCTAATTGAAAAACTGAATAATTTGAATGAATTTATAGAAAACATTTAAATTGAAACCGTCGACGATTTAAATCTGTAAATCGTTTTATTTGTTAAATGCGTATAGAATAAAAATGATTTTAAATTTGATTCCATTGATGGTATTTGGTATCTCATTCAATTACGATTTTATTTAAAAAAAAAGTCGTGATGAATGAATGTTAATTAAATAAGAGAATGAATTCAAAAGATGGTTAGCCAATTTAGTTAGTATTGTTCTGCAATATGAAATTGGAATATATTGGAGAACGATTATTTAATGCGTGAACATTTATGTTCATCAATTACATTTTTCTTGTTGGTTTTTTATATTTCGGTTTGTTCAAGTTTATTTAGTTTTGTTGTTGTTTTTATCACGGAATCTTATTAGTTACAATTCGGTAATGGTAAAATGTACGAACATATTTGAATTTAAAGTAATAAAAATCGTGAAAGCACCACGTTCTCTCTCAGTTCAAAAAATGTTATTTCTAAAAAAAAAATAATTTGTGAAGCCAATTCGATTTTGTACTGAAAACAGCATCTTCCGTTTTTTTTTTCTGGATCAATAAGAGTAATTATTGTTCCACGAAAATTATACCAATTTGTGGGTCATAATCTATAAATGCTTTAAGTGGTTCCATTTATGAGAGTTTCAAGATGGTTTTCCACACACCAACTGAATTCACGAACCGCTTAGCAATAGTTGAAATTACATAGTTCCAGATCTTGTGGCTGTTAATTAATATTTANTTGTTCCACGAAAATTATACCAATTTGTGGGTCATAATCTATAAATGCTTTAAGTGGTTCCATTTATGAGAGTTTCAAGATGGTTTTCCACACACCAACTGAATTCACGAACCGCTTAGCAATAGTTGAAATTACATAGTTCCAGATCTTGTGGCTGTTAATTAATATTTAAATGTCAGCATTAAATTGGTTAAAGGAGAGAACTGTTATGACTTAGTTGGGTTTTATGAAATTAATCTGTATTTAATTTAATGAGGCGGTTTGCCATTATTTTCTTATGATTATGATTTTATAATAGTACTTCTTTAAACAGTAGTTATGCTATAGGAACACTTTCTTCAGCTGCTGTATAATTTTCCATTGGCTATACAGGGCAACTAATATGAATTATATATGAACTCTGCAAAGTTTAATTTATATTATTTAGTCATATATGGAGATACATATGTGGAGTTATGTGATACAACATTAATGTGACCACTGTGTCAGAGATTATGAATAATATAATTTTCATAATAAAAACACAAAAGTAATGATTGAAAACAAGTAATACTGAGTAACGAACACTTTATATGAATAATAAAAGAAATGTCTGTGATTAAATAATCGATGGTAGCCCCAAATAATAATGGTTTTCTTTACTTTCCATTTTTATATTGTAATTTTATTATTTTCTTTTGATTCGTTGGTCTGCTAATGAAAATTGATAATCAAAGTACCTTAAAATATAACAAATTTGAAAAAATATAAAAATTGTTCAAGATCTTTATGACGATACAAGTAAAACATAAAAGAAAATATTATGAAAAAGAATGAAAATAAAAACTGAATTAAAAAATTGGCCGACACTTTTTGGCAATGACTCTCCCCCATTTGAATTTGAATTTATGCTTCACATAACATGCAATCAATTCATTACATTTTGTTATGGTGTTTGATGTTTGCTGTTGTATTTGATTTTAAAATTGGTATTAAAACCCCAAACAAAAAGTCACATTCATATTTTATATAAATGATGTTCGTGATTATAGTGAAGTATAGAAGAATAGTATATTACTTATACTGGACAT
>JXOR01000263.1:0-47611 GCA_001014335.1 Coboldia fuscipes
CACCAGCTTTAAATTCAGAAGAAGGTCCAGTTCCATACGTAATGGTTGATAATTCTGAAGAAAAACCAATGCCAGCCAGTTTGGTACCAACTCCATACACAGACGAACCAATGCCATACAGTTTAGTGCCAACTCCATATGCTGATAACTCAGATGAAGCTCCAGTGCCATACGTAAAAGCTGATAATTCTGGAGAAGGACCAACGCCATACTAATAAACATGTGAAAATATTACTTCCCAAATGAATATGAGTATACTTCATATAGGATCATTTATATTTAAATTCTAATAAATCAGAAAGCGAGGAAATAAGTAACTTTCTAAATCTCATTAAAATTGAAATTAAATAGTCTGATGAAATTGTAATGAGTCACCGTTTAAGAATCATTATTAATACATTAAGGAGAAAACAATTGATCAATTCCTAATTTCAATTTAAATACCAAAGTATTTCTTACCACTCATCTCTTTTTAAAGAAAACCTAAACACTCAGTTTTCTTCAATAGAAAGTCAAGAATGGATCGAAAAAGTTTTACCTTAGTTCGTTACAGTGTTATTTGTGTTGTTCTTAATCCAGTTTACATAATTGCAAATGAATTTAGTAGCAAAATTCAGTGTAATCAATTATCATCACCAGATATACTTGACCTTGAACAAAAAGAATATTTGAAAACTACCACCTTTTTCTTATTTGAACATCAATTTTCATCTGAATATTGGCCATATGATTTTCAGATTCCAATACCGTGTGGTATTTATTTATTCACAGTCGGTGATGATGTTAATTTTGGAATAACGAATATCTGTAATCAATTTGAAAAGATATTAATATCGCTTGAATGCCCCGATATTTCAGCAATGACACACACAGTTTGTTCTTCACTTACTACAATAATTATCCTAGAGTTAATTCGTGGTAATGTATTCTTAACGTTTTGTTCAACGGATATAGCTGGAAGTCATGTGAAATTTTTATTCAGTCCAATAATTCCGACTGGCGATGAAATGAAAATAAATGAAAATAATTCATTGGATAATGCCCTTAACTTAGATCCGAGTGCTGATTGTTGCTCTACAGTTCATTCTTGGGATTGTAAACGACATGTTAGTGTTCGATCAGACAAAAGTTTTAATGAAATCAATGATAAAATGGAATTGATTTCATCAATAGAATCAGAGGCACTTCAGTATGCAGACAGTTATTATTCCGATTTTCAGTCATTGACATTACCACAAAGAATATCAATAATAACGTCCTTAATATTTTTGATAATACCAATTGGTTTGATTTACTACACTTGGTATGACATCTCAAAGTTAAGTCTATAAATGTTTAGCTCACTTGATGGTGTTTGATCAGGGACAAATTAACTAATCAATTGATTGCACTAATAACTACACTTGAAATACACTGAGATTAGTATTTAAGATTAATCTATTAATTATTGTTTACTGTCTGAATTAATCAAATTATTCATTACATGTTTTTATGAATTGAAATCATATTGTCATTGGAAATAATCTAGTAGTGAAAAACGTATGTTAATTGATGAGAAATTTCATTTGATGTTTAAAATCACATTGAATCACATGAATAAAGATAAAATTGTGTCACAATAATAAAAAGAGTTCGTCATTATTTCTGCAACTACACTGTTATTACTTGTCCTTTTGTAGAGAAAAGATAACAATTTAAATGCATCAGTTAATTTTCGAATTCATCGAAGTGAAGATTTATAACGATGTGGTAATGATTGACCAGTGTCCAATAAACAGAATAACTTACCAAAAATGTTAATAAAAAAATCAAAGGAATGTTCATATACTGTGACAATTTTCCTCACCAACGGTAGAACAAATTGAATCAACTAAAGAAAATATGAAATTTTTTCTGTGCCAAAAGATTTTACATTTAAAAAATAAACTTGAATGTTACCATTGAAACATAAAAATCAATATTTTTCATACTCACACTGTAAATTTCATACATAAATTCGATATGTTTCTTTATCCGATATTATGAGTTATTGCACATGACAAATTCTCTATATGTCGTATTGTTAGATAATCTTCCTTTTCTAATATCCGTTTGATCAATTTTTCTCTTAAGAATTTAATAAAAATTCAGGTGGAACGAGAATAGTTTTAATCTTATTGTCAGCAGGACAATTCTGTAGGTGAATATACAGATGAAAGAAACTTAATTTCTTAGCAGTTACAAAAGGAACATTTTTTTTTTCCTTTTGGAAAATTATTTTTAAAGGCCATCGTTCAGAATCATATCGTTTGTGGATTTCGTTGTGACATGAAAATATCTATGTGGTGTACATAATGAAATAATACCACAGTGACAGGAAAGTTAAATTGTCACAATTTAATTGACCAGTCCCGGGGTGGATTGTTTAACGTCGGATCCGTGTTATTCCAAACAAACGATGTCAAATATTTATATCAAATTACCAGTCAATTAGGTGAACGTCTGAGTTTGTATCTAATAGCCATCGGTGGACATAAAATGATTTATTCAGTGTCGAATTTATCACCTAGATTGGAATTTATCCATTAAAGACACTGTCACCTTTGCCACGTATTAATTTTTTCATCTATTTCCAATTCGTTGTACAATCAAAACTTTTCTTGTGGTCGAAATCAATCGAAAGACAAAAACCAAACCAGATTAAACTAACTGAACCATAAAGAGTTAATAATTGCATCACCTTCAATTTCATATCAATTAAATTGAATTTTTTTTCCCGCTGCCTTTAAATCCATTAAAACTGATTTGAATTCACTGATGAAATTAAAGAATAATTCTTTTATCTAAAATTATGCTAATGAATATTAAACGATCAAATTGAAAGTATTTAGGGTATTCGCATATGTTAAATATCAGTCACTCGCTTACCTTGGGGCCTTTCCATTAATTTCTTATTCGATTTCGACCGAAATTGGCCTACTTTATATGCATAGCCAATTTTATTTCAAGTACCATTTACATGGAATATTTAACACTTGAACGAAAAAGAAGCCACCCTTCATCCCATTCGTATATAATTCAATAGAATAGAAAAGTCAAGTACCATGAATTTTATTATGACATACGAGAGGGTCTAATGAATTTATGTAAATTTCTCTGGATATGAATAACATTAACAGGTTGCGAACAGGAATGCTGCAACAAGTAATAGAATTCAATGGTTAAACGGTATTGTGAATCACAACACACTCTCTCTCTCTTTCATATTGGACACATCCCTTTATTTAGTTTTGTGGATTTCAACAACAACTGAATTAAATATGTTTCCTTAGGTTTGGGACCACATCCCACTATTACGAGTCTTTGATCTCTTATGTGATTTTATCTTCCATCATGAAATTTTATTTAAATTATTTTACTGTTTATGTATCTATTGGAAAAGGATTCCTCCATGTATTTATGGAGATCACTACAGTATGATGTATACAATTCGTAACATTATTCCATCGTCATTTTTAAATGGTTAATAATGTGTCAGCATGTGCCTTACAATGATTGTACATAATTATGTTTTGGGGATCCAACATAAAACCACGCCTTTAGATATTTTCATCCAGTAGAATTTTATCTGTCGCACAATAGCATGATAAAAGGGTTCACTATGCTCCCAGATAATAGAGATATTTGCCATCATAGACGAAGAACGCATTCGCCAACTATTTAGAATTGAGAAAATTCAGTTTTCCTACCAATGGACGATATGAAGTTATGTAATTTCACTGACTTATCTTATTGGAATTCCGTAATTATTGTAAACGATTTTTGGGGGATGGTGAAATTTCGTTGAGTTGAAACATTGAACGTATAACGATGCTGGTTCCCCAATTTCATCCAATAGGTAAAGATCGTCTCCATATCATTCTGTTTGGATGCTGAAGGCGTGATTATCCAACTTTTATATGGAGCAACTTGTTGATTTTTTTTATCTAAAATGTTATTTAGGAAATATTTAGTCCACAATTGAATTTCTATGGCTCAACGGTGTACTGTAATGCCAATAGAAAGTATTTGGAATCATCGACATCCCTCTATATCTCTCAGAAGAGAAATAAAATTTTATGAATTGGTATGTAATACCTACCAGTATTTTATTTGTTTCAATCGTAGGCGTTTTCGATTATGCGCACACTATTTAGGAATTTTATCATACAAAAGCATTATACTATTGAATACCTCATTCAATATTTACTTAAACTCACTTCCAATTGCATTTTATTGTAAACAGAATTGGAAAAGGGGTTGCACAATGCTATTGAATTGGCTGAATTTGTAAGAATATCATAACGATTGCATACGGATATATAACGGTGACTTATTTCCCCCGCAAAAATAATCAAGTGAAAATATTTTCACGAAAAAATGAAAATCATATAACGGGCTGCAACAAAAAAGAATCCTTCAGTTTGTGCAGGAACTCGGTACGTGAAAGAATTCTATTAACGGACTTTATTATAGTGCAACTGTTCAACAGTTTTCCGTTCAATTTGATTTGAATTTTTAATTCAGTGTTATCGGAATAAAATGTTAGAATATTCAAATTATATTTTACCAATATTTTATGCAAATCCTGATATGGCATCACCATTGGATTTATCGACACGAAATTCTGGACCAATTACGCCACCAACAACACCGTCACCACAAAGAAAGAAGTGTCGTGTGATTGATGAAATTGATTTAACAAAAGATTTCCTTAAAGAGCCATGGCTTTGTAAATTGCGTTATTTTGACGGTTGTAATGAATCACGTTCTATTCAATCAGCATTCAAGTGGCCAGAAAAAATAATCAAATCTAGTGAAAATGATCAGGTGAAATGTTCAATTGAACCAGATAATAAGAATATAAATAGTAAAAATTGGCCTCTTATGAATTGTGACGCAAATCTATTTGATTACCGTCAGTGTGATAAGAAATTAAGTGAATTAAAAGACGGTCAGTTATCTAATGGATTTATTACCGATGAACATGAATCAGATGATGAAGACGGTTTTGTTGATATATTGAGTCAAGATGATGAAAATTTGGAACCAAGTGAACCACAAAAATATTTATTGTTGCCTGAAGAAGGTAGCTGTGATGAGAAGAATGGTTCCGATGTAGAAGAAACGGTGAAGAATCCGGGAGTACTTGAGAAGAATGCCACCGTTTATGAGGATAAGAATTTTCATGAGCAAGCAGTTAATGGATTTGCTGAACTCTTTAACAAGGGCCTTGTTGGCTATAATGTTGATGTGCCAAAGATAGATACAATTCAATCATTAGCGGTGCCCCAAAATCCAGAAAAGTCCGAGAAATCAAATAGTGAAAATGTCGTACGAGTAGAGAAGAAGAAAACGAAATTTCGAAAGCAGCACCTTGATGAGGATAATTCGAGTCCCGTATCTGGTACAATCATAAGAAAATTGGGCAAGGACGAAGAGTTGGTAGTTCGAAAGGGTGACATTGATCCAGCATTTAATGTCGTTGAGATAACGGATGAAGCAAAGGCTATCATAGCACAGATTGATAATAAAATTGGTTCTTATATCTGCCAGTTGTGTAAGAAATTATACGATGATGCATTCAAGTTAGCTCAGCATCGTTGCTCTAGAATCGTTCATATTGAGTACAAGTGTGCTGAATGCGAAAAGGTAAAATTTTAAATACACAAAAACTCCAATATGAATTCTAATTCTGGTTTTCCATAATAAAAAATCAGGTGTTCAATTGCCCAGCGAATTTAGCATCACATCGACGATGGCACAAACCGAGACCACCGACCCAACACAAAAAAGATAATTCCAGTTTAGCAAATAGACCAACAATTGAACGATCCGATGATGAGAATCATGAAGTCACCTCAGATCCAGCTGATGTTGAAGGAAATTTTGTTTGTGATGTCTGTGGGAAAAAGTTTAGAAGGTAAAAGCAACATTCATATTTAAATCCAATTATGATTCTCATTGAAATTTACTTTGAATTCAACAGACTCGCGTACTTGAAAAAGCACTCGATATCGCATCGCCAAATGTATCCTCTATTGCCACCGAATCGTCCCACGATTCCAATCAACTATCCGTCACCATTGATGCATAGAAATTTCTTACACGGTCGAATGTCTATGTTGCCGTTAAATACATTTCGTGAAAATTATTTCCCTTCAATTCAAGAATCTTATCAACAATTTGTCTACTCTAAAACGGCTGGTTACAATCCAGACATAATGAAACGGTAAAGTTAATTCAAAATTCAATGGAAATAATAAATCTAATTAGAACTCTGTTACAGTAGTATACCAGCAAATGAAGAATTAATGCAGCACATTCAATTGGATCACTATAAATGACAACAAGTTCATCGGCCCGTACCAATGTGGCCACAAAAAGGTGCTGCTCCTGCACCAGTTCCATTATCCACTGAACAATTCTATGGACTAAATAATTTGCAACCGATTCTACCCCATACAAATATGGGTGATACAAATTCATTGTGTTAATTGAATAGTGATGATTTCCTACTCGTGTATTCTAATTAACAACAGAATTATTAAAGTAATATGTATATCAATCAATAAATGTGATAATTAAATCCTATTAAATAGTTAATAAGCGTCAAACTGTAATTATAATCAAAAAGTGAAAAGGAATTGATGTGCGAATGAACAAAGTTTTTGATGTAAATAAACTAACGCCCCTCACCTTAATAAATTAAAATACCAAAATATTAATGAATTTTCAATTAGCCATTTACCATTTACCATCTAATCAGTTTTGATTAAGAAATGTTTACCTGTTTCTTTTAACTACCACCCTTAACATTCTCATATGTAATCCCATACACCCAGATTGAATTGATGGGAAATTCACCGTTGGTTTTTTGGTTTCGATTCGGTCGCAATAACATAATAAATGAAATTATTAATATTATTTTTCCGCCCATGGATAATAAGATAGTTATATAGTTTGTTTTATTCGCCAACCACTTATTATGCGCCACCGTTTTTAATAAATAATTTAAGAAAATAATGAAAAAGAATGCGAACAATATGCGACAATCGTTATACGAATTAAAATTCTTATGAGTTGTTTTTACTCAATTCATACGTTTTTGATTATTTTAATATCTGATTCAATATTGAACGAAACATAAATCACATAATAAATAGAATTGTTACCGTGTATTTTAATGTTGATTTTTCTATTAAAATAGCATGTCATTTTAAGTGATTCGTTTTGTGGAAGAAAAGGATCCACTTATCATTTATATTTTATGATATTTGATTGAATCAATCGTGTTCTATTCAATTGGTCTCCCTATCCGGTATTATTCGGACTTTGTGGCTTTTGCGTTTGCATCCCTCAGGCGACGGAGTTTCTTTTAAGTATTTTCATTGGAATTGAATATCGTTTTCGTAGAAGGAAGATCTTTAAATGGACAACATGCTGTTAATCGTTTGATATTGAAATTATACGGTTGACAATATCCGGGAATTTAGAATTGAATACTTCATTTACTTACTGTGCAATATTTCCTTTGACCCATACCCATTACTTGGTCACCTGCTTTTGATGCGGAGTGATGGTCAAACGTGTAATTTTAGTTACTTCGGAGGAGTTGCATTTGTACATTTTTTATTTCAAATTTAATTATTTGTTTTCTGATTTCCAAGAATTCGTCCTTGGTGTTCGCATTTTTTTTCTATAAAGTGTTAATTAACGGTAATACCCACCTATTTGATTTATGGAACCTTTTGTTTTAGTCTTTTATGAATTTTCAACAGCTGAATACTAATAAACTGCAGTAAATATTACTTTATTGCATTGGTAATAGGATAACTAGAGACAAGTTATTATTACAATTCAATTTGTTTAATTTCATATCTTCATTGATTTTTGTAGTAAATTCATCATTGAAACATTAATAGATTGGGCTTAGACATTGAGATATTCATTAAAAGAAAATCAGTAGTAAGAGTCTTCATAAGTTTTTATCTTCAAAAGCATCAACTGACAGCGATTCTTTTTATGCATTATGAAAAGTATGAAAAGCTTTTATATAATTTCCACCCCGAAGAAAATTCCAAACAAATGTTTTACAGATATTCAAACTCATCAAATGTGTGAAGTTAGATCATCACCATGAAAGCACTGTCGAAAGTTGTCTCCAGGTGGCTTCCAATCTACAAGTTCTAAGACTTGTGAGATAAAATTTTAGGCGAAAAATAAACTAAAATGGTATCAAACTGGCACTGATGGCACTGACTGAAATTGCTTAAACGCATTGAACGGCCAGTATACTGATACGAGGTGGATGAAAAAAATTCTTCGTTTCTGATACTATCTGGTTACCTGGTAACAGAGAACAAATGAGAAGTCAAGGCATATAGCAATTCGAGTCGAAATTATTATATTGCCTAATTTCTATCATTGTGATTTTTTTTTATAATTTTTTATGCATTCAAATTTTATATGCATTCAATGAATGAACCAACAAAAATTGTAACAAATTTGGTTAAAGTTGTTAGCTAAATTTGAGTGTGTTAAATAATCAATTTTTCATTGAAATCAATATGTTGGATCCTAATTTCCTTGATTTACCGGCCGTATAATACTATTTTAATATGGAATAGTTGTGGAATAATGTGGAATTAGTACCATTTGTGGTAATAATTACAAGTAATAATTGGTAATAATTGTAAACCTTACTATCTATTAGGTTCACGATCGAAGATTTTAGGCGGTTGGGAGTCAATTCACCTTTTGCAATAAAAAATTTTCAAAACGTTGCAATTGATATTTAAAGGATGCATATGAATTTTATATCTACGATTTTGTAGTGTAAATGCCACAATACTCAATAGTTCTATTATTAGGTACCAATCATTACTTAATTGATTCTAAACCATAATTCACAATGTACATCATGAATATATTGTGCCTCATCAATTAAAGAGTGGCTAACAAAATAAGTCCTAAACGAGAAACACAACATAAAATAATTGTTACTCTTAATGTGATTAACAAAATTTTAAATGCAGCATAATTATAATACAGACCAGTGTAATGAAACAGAAACCAGTGAAAGAATCAAACCAAGAATAACACAAAAGAAACATAATGGTAATAGAATATAAAACTCCCATATTTTAATGTAAAACATAATGTGAATATGTTGCCTCTTACATTATTCATATACACATTGATTATAAATAATATAACTACATAATATATATAATCACATAATTGTATTTATTTAGTGAAAAATATTTATGCGCTACATAACGCTCTACATAATTCATATATAATATACCATCAAGTAGAAGTGAATATGAAAGAAAAAAAAAAATAAATGAAATACAACATACCTAAATACTGTATATTGTATAATATATAAAACATGTTGTATGAAAATTTATTTCTAGAGGCCAAGGTCACAACTACATTCATGAATTTTGCGCAAGCGAAAAATCTCGCGATTTTTTATTATTCTCGGTTTCGTCCGCTATCTCTGCCAATACCAACACCAACATAAAACAATGTATTACACCATTAAAATAATTTTGGTTTCATCTCGCAAATCATTACTGAGAGAATTGTTCGTTTCGTGTACCCGAAATATAGGTGAGTTGGACGCTTTTACCTATTCTACCTACAATAGGTACGAGTGCTGGGAGTCCAGAATATAAAAATAATTTTTTTGTTTCTTACCAAATGTTACATAGGTGAGTAACAAGCCAGCTTACAATGGCTGCTATTACTAGATGTAGAAGTAGGAAAAATGAATTTTATGTCTTCGGTATTATGGTAAACCGGGCCACTTCATTACGGTATGAGAGAATGAGAAGAAAAAAAAAATTATAATATCATCATCTTAGTATGGGAATTATAAGAACAGAGCAGGAAATCTGGTCACCTGAGTTTCATTTGATTCGTGATTTTTCACTTAATTTGCTCAACAATAAACTTCTTAATCGGCACCGATGAAAGGAACTTTTTTTTTCCATCATTTTTCTTGTACTCTGACCATTGTTTGAGTTAAGTTTTCGAGATGCTCCATACAAATACATGGTCAATAAACTAAGGAAAAGATAAATATATTATTTTCAACAGCTGTTGATAGATAAATCCGTTTCCCTTCTATGGTTTCATTTGATCCATGATCCAATATAAAAATCCTGTTGAAGTACATTTGGAAGTTAAGTTATTGTTTATTCACACCATTGGTTAGGTTCTTTCTAATCTAAATTTATTGGATATTTTGTTTCATAAACAGATTCATTTATTTATCAGCAATGGAATTGTTAATAATCATTTAAAATATTCCAAGTCCAATAACACTGTGATAGACAGTTCTTTGTAGGTGTATTAGATACGATTATCTTCTCTCGTTTTCTATAGAAGTTTTACTTTTATTTAATAAAGGATTGTCATTTGTAATTGTGGAGTCAGCAATATGGGAGAGTTGTTAGAACGCTTCCATAATTTATTTAAAATACAAATTGTTTCTGTTCTAAAGAGTCATATCCAAATGTAAGTAAATTTTATAATTCTCTTCACTTGGATTTCTTTTTATTTTATTATTTGATTTGAAGTATTAAATTTTATTATTTTATTTCTGTTTTTTGAAAAAGTGTACATAAATGCATTGCGCTTGTGTATGTTCCCCCCGGTCTGATGGTACTCTGTTATACAATATAAAGTAAAAAAAAAAAAATCCGATACGGTTTGAAGCGTATAGGACTGTTTATTCCATACGAAATTGAAATCGAAAAATGAAAAAAAAAAAAATGTTTTCAATCAAAACGTTACATACCATCTCGTAATTCAGAGTCATCATGTTTATTACAAAACGATAAGTTGAAGAGACAAGACCGACTTCCTGAATCAGCTTAGTTTTTCAACAGATAATTAGCAAATACCAAATACCACCAATAATCATTTAAGCCATTATAATTGAAATTTAAATTATCGTTTTAATTCCAAAAGTGTTAATTTCGTTGAGTTATTTCAATTTATATTTCGTATCAGTGAAGTTATTGTATTGCCATTTAAATTCAGTGAACTGAGTGTTATCAAAAATTTCAGAGAATAAATTTAGTGTTTGAGTAGAGATTGACAATGTAATTGCAATTTAAATCGATTGAAAGAGACAGTGAAATAGAGTGCAAGTACAGAATTGCATATCTCCATTGTTATTTGAATTTTTTTTTTGTTTCTTTTCGTTTGGATGATTTCATTTGACCAGAAAATTGTAAAATTCATTAAGTGGTTTTGGGTGTTCATAGTTCAAACACCCAAAAAAAATGAATCGAAATTATGTGTGATACGTTTTTCTGTACGAAGTAACTCTAATTCAACTGTGGTACTTTCTAGTCAAAACAAGTAAACAAAATATTTTTTGGTACGACGCAAAAAGAAAAATGAAAACATATTTTGGTATTTCTTCTATATCTTCGATATGGCTGTATGTTTCTTTTCTATTTTATTTCTATATTTCATTTTTATTGAGGTGAGTAAACGAAAAATGTGTTGTTTTTCAAATTCATTTATAATTTTTTGACTTTTTTTTTCATTGTATTTTCACTGTATTTATATCTAATTTGATTAGATTAGTAGTTTAAATGTATGATAATGTATTGACTCTGTGTTTTCAACAGAATGAAAATTATTATTGGTAAACATGATAAAATGAGTTATTTTGTATTATTATTCTGGTGGGTTCTCTAATACATGTATGCAATCAATGGGTATTAATCATTAGTTTATATTTTGGCTTTTATTTGTTTTTTATTTTGCTGGTAACTAATTGCAATTTATTAAATGCGTGGCATTTTTTACACGAAGGGAAAACCGATTCGAATTGCAAAAAAAAAAAACGTTTTTTGTTTTAAAAAAAAAAATGGGAAACGCAAAGAGAGAGCAAATGGAATTTGATTGAACGGAAAATGAAGTACAATACACAGAGACAATTATAACGTGTGGTATCATGGACGACGCTTTTCCTGGCCTATAACGTAATTACATATTGTTCCAATCATTACACAAGGAACAACAACAATCAAAATAACTTCTGCTTGATGATATTTCAAAATGCGCAGTATTATGTTACAGAATTTTCCTAATTTTATGTTTGAAACTTTATTATTTAGTTGCTAAAAGTTTTACATAAAAATTTTACGTTTAAAACACAAAGTCAACGAATACTTTTGCCAATAAACACTTTTTCGACTAATCACCCCGGATATGAATTTAATTAGTCTGATAAATAACTAAATTACAATTAGAAACTTAATAAAAATTTCGAATTATTATTTTCATTTGTTTCGTTTGCGTTTAAAGGTCATGATAATCTAAATATGCAATCTAATGCGATCTGTAACTAAAATTTTATTATTTTCAATTAACTTGCATTGTGAATTTTAAATAAAAAACAAATTAATATTTTTTCGTTATTGCAAAAACCGATATGTTCGATGATTGGGAAACCAATCTTTCCAGTCTCACTCTTTTTCTCTCTCTCTCTCTTTCGGAAAATAACTGAATGGAGTTATTGGAATTTTAATACTTCGTAATGACGCCATCAAGATAGAAAAAAAAAAGTTTTCTTTTAAAAAAAAAACACATTTTCCTTTGATTTTGTATTGGGAAATCATGTAAAGAGTAAAAAAGAGAATTTCAATTCTTCTTCTATTTCATTTCATTTCCAATTATCATTGGGAAAATTAATTTTTTTTTTTTAAATATTCGAAAGAGATGGAAAGAGAATTTTAGATAGAAATTCTTTCTCTATTATGATCTGGTTGTGTCATTCGATTTGAAAAGTCAAATATTTCTTCTATAATGAAGAGAGTTTATTACTGAAAATAAAAACGTAAAATATTCATGTGTTTTTCATGTTCAATACGCAATGATTCACAAGTGTAAGAGAAAATGCCAATAGTTACGGAAACTGAAATGCCATCCACAGAAAAGTTCGATAATAGAGAGAGAAAAGTTTTTGTATAAAAGGAGAGTTCTATGATATGAAATACCAGCAATGCCAAGAGTAAATCGCGGGGGCTAGTAATTTTCCCTTTATACATCATATTGAACAATTTTAATGGTGAAGGTAGAATATTGCCGCATCTTTGTATGATTGCGTGGGCACAATTTGAAGGTCAGATTATAAATTTCGTTTTTCCTTTTTCTATCGAAATTGTAATTTGGTTGTTGGTACTTTAACAAAACACGGAACGCTTTTTGCATTTAGATTTTACTGGAAATAAATGTAAAACAGTTAATGTTGCAAGGAAAATTCAGTTTTTTTTTTTGACACTTCTAAACTGTACAGATGATGATGGAAACGGAAGTTACCAAAAAGAAATACAGTGAAGCATAAAATGCGGATGTGAGCAAGTTCACTTATGTATACAGTTGAGAAAATTTTTTAATTTCCTTTTTTCATACGAATATCGATTGGATTAGTGAATTTTGTTGTTGTGGTTTTGATTACAACACCCCAGTTTATGTGAGAGTGAATGAAAATGAGAGAAGAGCACACCGACTACCGAGAGAGTTAAAAAACTAAAATGACAACGTTTTATTATTTCTTTTTTGATTTACCACCGCTGTTAATTCGATTACAAGGTAGATTAATTATCACGCGTCGTTATATTGATTTTATCATCCGTTTTATACTGAATTTGATTTTTATCTAGATAAAACGCATCGATAAAGAGCGTCAATTTCATCATGTCCGTTTAATTTGAAACGATTGAAATTCTTTAGTAGTACATTAACCGTGTGTTTTCTCACACCCCCAAAAAACAGGTTATTGTGAATTAAATTTATGATGTTCATTTCCTAAAAATACTTGAACGAAAAGAACGAAATCAAATTCAAATTCATAATGAAAATGGTTTGGAAACAAAAACAAAAACAAAAAAAACAAGAAAATTTGTTTTTCTATTTATTTCTTTTTGTCTATCAGCCAGAATATTTAAATTCCAGACACTGAAGCTAAATTGATAGTTAATCAAACATTAATTGTGAATGAATTATTTGCTAGCTAATTGAAATTTGTAGGAAGAAGAACAGTAATTAGGAGGGAATGTTTCTAAAATAATATTTGTTTGATTTATTGGAATTGGTTGTGTCGGTGAAACATCATCCGATGGATACTAGTGTAATATATAACCAGACCATCTAATCGTTCACAAAATTTATAAGTCTCTCGGTATGAATAATATAATATTATTTTGCATATGTTTATGTAATACACAGTGAAAGAGTGCAGATGGTATACATTGTACTGAGGTGCTCTAGATCACATTATTATACGGTATTTACGCCATCAAATCAATAATTTAATATTTTTAAGCCTTAAAAACCATAAAAAACAAAACTATTTGTCAGTGTTTGTATGAAACGAAAAGGAGATACAGTTTATTAACAATTTAATTTTCATAAAATGTGGAATAGCCTAATTGAAATTATAATATTACAATGATACAACAGAAATAATAAAAAAAAAAACACATAAAAATTACATGAAAATTATTGGAACTATGAAATGGTTTGAATTCGCAAATGTACGTCCAGATTAACCTTGAACATTGAAGTTCAATAATTGTATGTGTATGCTTATAATGCTCTCTGATACTGTTTTGGTCTGTGTTACACCAGTATACAAATACACCAATTATTAGTTAATGTTACATGTTCTCGTCTAACTATTGTAGAACTGAAAACAAAAAGCCACAGACAAATAATAGAGTTTTACCTGAAGACTAAAGAACACTTTTTTATTTTATTTTAGTTCTTGTACATTATGTACCGAATACATAAAACATAAGAGTTTCATATTGATGAGTACACACCTCAACGATTTTGTTTCAAATACTTGAAAAAATAAAACAGAAAATGAAAGAAAAACGATATAAGTTAAGGTATTTATAATTTTAT
Organism: Coboldia fuscipes; assembly: GCA_001014335.1. Taxonomy (NCBI): domain Eukaryota; kingdom Metazoa; phylum Arthropoda; class Insecta; order Diptera; family Scatopsidae; genus Coboldia; species Coboldia fuscipes. The sequence goes on from JXOR01000263.1 coordinate 14,962, forward strand.
TTTTTATATTCATTTTGCATTACATAGACACAATTCACGTCATGTACACACTTCAATTAGATAATAATACTGTGGCTGGATTATGCCATTTCGATGGGTTTCATACAAAAATAAAAATCCACTGTACGAACGTTGTGGTGCAAAACATAATAATAAATGTTATAGGCACTGGTATTAGGGTGTATTAATTCGTTGGTAAAATGATTAAACAACAAATTTAAATTAGACGAATAAGAAATTAAAGTGAATTGCAATACTAACTAATTTTGCCATCTTTTTTTTTTTTCCTTTGAAAGAAGAAAATCGTTTTCTTTTCATTTTGTTTTTTTGTTATTTCTGGAAAAATAATAATTAAAGTTTTGATTCTTTTATTATTTTTCACATTATAATGTATAAGATGCGAATGAATTCTTCACATGGGAATCAGAAAATATGGCAAAAGAAGTAAATTTAAGAATCAAAAAATAATTTCTTCTTTGATATTTTGTGCAAAGTAAAGAACACATTTTAACCACCAAATAGTATCATTAAAATTGAATTTTTGTTCCTATTGGTTCTTACACAAAAAAAATAGAAGAGTTAACGATCAAAACTGCTTACGTTTTAATACCCCATTGAAATCAAATAAAAAAAAAGAATCTATTAGAAGTCATAACCATTTTTAGAATTTTTTTAAATGAGCACAAAACTAGTAAAACTTTAAAGACAATACAAAGTAAGGAAACTGAAAAACTGGAAAATTTTTGCTAAATCATTCATTGATGGTAACGAAAGAACCAAAAAGAGAAAAAAAAAATAACACCATCATTCAATACATTAGGAATAAATTCAAATTTTTAATATTCAAGCTAATTTCATAAATTGAATAAACTGACAAGTTGGCAAAAGAAGCAGAAGTCAATGGTTAACAACCAATTTTGTATATGTTACTTCTATTTCATTTCGATGAATTTCAAATTTGCTTAACGAAGGAAGATAGAAAATTATAGTTGTTCTTGATGAAAATCAAAATTCCTGTATTGATCGTTATGACATTGGTGGTTTCTAACAAGACCCTGACCTTAAAATCCTTGAGATGAGTAATTACGTCACTGAAAACTATTTTCTCTTCATCCGGAATACCTCAGAGCTAAACGGCCATAATCAAATACAACCAACACTCCATTATCGTTTAAGAGAGAACAGCGACTATGTGCAATGGAAATATTTTTTCCAACCTCCTCACATTCATATCAAATGCAATGAGAAAATAAAAAAATAAAAACTGTCAAGGATTCGATTCCCTAGATGCAGCTAAAATTTGAAGGTCAAAAGTACTACATGTGCCCATCACTCGACTAGTGCATTGAGTGTAATCAAATATCTGGAATTTATAAAATACAGAAGATCACTATTTTAACTCACATGGGGGGAGAAACCGAATAGTTGTGCTAATAGTTACTATGCGATAAAATAAAAAAAAAAAATTAAATAAATTGCAAATAGTGAATTCAACTGCATTACGACGTACAATTTCAGTTATTTTACAGTTTCACTGGCATATGCATTGCCATTGAAGTTGATTTGAAGGTCAAATTATAAAACACACAGAGTTGTAGTATGAAAAAAAAATAAAACAGCAAATTGCAATCGTCTAACGTACATCGGAATGAAATGTGTATACGCGATTCTATGCAATAAAACAAATAAAATTGCACAAGTATTGCATTCGTCTGAGCCAGTAAAGAGTAAAACTGTTTAATCATTTACCTGATATCTGGGCTCGGTTTGTTCATATACAAACACCAAATATTTTTTAGTAAAAGGGCTGTAAAGTTGCCGACGTGTCTCCAAACTCGTTGCCCCGGAATTTGGAAAATCTATTCATCGGGTAGACATCTTGATAAAAATAGATCATTATTGCTGTCATTTAATTTAATGGCAAAATTTTTATTTGGATTCGTGTTCCATGTTCCATGATTATAATCGGTTCCAGTCAGTTCTTCTCACTGAATATTATATTGCATCTCAATTGCACTCCAATACACTGTTAATAATGGAACGATAAATAACAAGTATAAAACAAAATCATTCGATTGGAAGTGACGAAAATCAATAAGAATGTTTATTATTAGATGGGATGTGATGGTGTGTTCCAATAAGAAACCGATTCTTAGCAAAAGTGCTTGTTAAAATATACACCAATAAATATTCATCAGAATTAAACGTTTTGAAGCTGCATGAAACATTTGAAAATTTTTATGACAAAAAACATGATGGACGACATAATTCAATAATGAGCTTTACATGGTTCATTCTATAGATTCATTCTATATTACTCATAATTTTAATCTAATTCTCATTTCTTCTCGAAACGGTGTTGTTCCATGTTACTAAAATTAAAAATACAAAATGTAGAAAAAGTAATGAAACGTTTTCCAGCCATTAAATTAGAACGCTTCATTTTTCATGGAAACATATTATAGGAAACCAAAGGAAAAAAAAAGTTTCATTGTATTTTCCTTCTCAAACTTTTTTTTATACCGAAATAAGAAATAAAAATCAACCACGAAATGTAAAGAGAGAAGTATAATACAAAGGTTTTGTGTACATCGAACGAAGTGTATGGTCGATTACAATCACTCTTATATGCTGATTTGTGATGAGACACCCATCCGTCGTGGATCAACGAAATGCGGGTGGTTGTAAAATTATCCAATACACGTAAAGGAAAATTTTTGCCTAGGAAAAACTTATGAAAAACCGTACAACACCAATGAAAATTCGACTAAAATTTGCAATTTATCGTATTTTATCAAAAACCTTTTGGTGTTTATATGTGAAAATGTAATAGATTCGATATGAATCTCTGTATTTTACTTATGTTTTTTTTTTATTGAAATATATTAACAAAGAGTGTTCTTGTTGGTATTGAATATCAAATATAAACGGAGAGAGGAAGAAACGAAAGAGACAAGAGAGACAGAGAGAGATAGAGAGAACATGAGAGCAAGTAATCGAATTGAATATTATACTGATACAACGATGTGTATTGCGACATAACCGACAATTTATATTGGGAGGCAGGCAGCCCAAGCAATGGAACAAAATGGTACAAGTTCACTGTCAAGGTCCCCATTAAATCGCACGCGCAGATTGGCTTTGTATTAGAGTCCATATTACATTTTATTTAATACTGCAGAAGCCACAATAACGAAGTAAAAATACAAACGTACAAGATCCATATTAAATTCAATTGTGAAACTGCACGGGCATATAAAAAACCAATCAACAAAGAATATTTATAAAATATAGAAGAAAAATGGCATAGAAAAATACAACAGTTTTTCGTGTTTCATATTTTAGTGAATCTGTTTTCCAAAAAGAGTACTACAGGCCGATGTATAACACCAACAACATCAGAATAATAAAAAAAAAAAACCAAAAGAGTATTAATTCTAGTTTGACTATCGGAAATTATTCCACCCAGTGAGAGTTTCCTCATCAGTCCAGAGTGGCAAACAACCAACAACGATCGTAGTCATCGTTTGGCTCTTGGTTTTCCTAGCCCAGTTTAGATAAAAAAGAAAAAAGAAAAATTATTTTAGTTTCCTATAAAAAAGGAACAAAGTTTCATTTTCTTTTTTTTTCCGTTTTTCTTATTCTGGTGACACAAAGAATCTCAGTTCAATTTAAGTGTTTTCCTTCATAACTTTGGATTCAATTTTCTTTGAAAAAAAAGTTCCAATGTTTCATACAAATTTTTTTTTTTTATTTTGTTGAGGAAAAAGTTTTTCTTTGTTGTTGTTGGTGATGATGTGTTTTTTCTTTTGATACGACGTAGAAAATAAAAATTTGTTACCAATGGAAGGTATACAATTTTTGTTTTCTCAACCAAATCAGGTAAATTAATAATTAGTAAATTGGAGTTTTATATTATTTCACGTTAATTCTTTATTGGATGATTAAAATTGCGGTTTCCAGATGTTGAACTATTTTTAATTCCCAATTAAGGTTGGGTTTCTGATTAATTTAAATTCGGTTTATATCATTTTCTGAGTGTTTTTTTTTATTTATTCTTGTTTTTCGCGTATTGTGGTTCTCTCTGATAACGTCTAGAGCTCTGAGTCATTCCATCGAAATGAAGTAATGAAGCCATCAATGAATAGGAAAAAAAAATTATTTGTTTTAGTACAGTTTAATCGTGTGTTGGCAAAAATTATATGATTAATGTTACATCAATGATCTTTGAACTAGACAATTGTTTTATGATTTTGTTTGCTAAAATTTTTTTTTTGGTTAAATGTGAATTTGATAGGAATCAAATACTTGAAGATTTGGTCAATTTGGTAAGATGAAACAAAGGAAAAGTTTATTTGGATGGCCTAAGAATTGACTGGACAGTGAATTGAATAAAGTGATATGGACGTCAATGTTTCACTGTGGCCGCCTCATTAATATGAAATCAAGCGCATAATCTTATCTCCATAGTTTCCATTTTATGTCATCACACATTGTTGTTGTTGATGAATTTTCCTGAGACGCAAAAATACACGGAATAGAAAAAAAAAATTCACTGAATTTGTGTGCTTTTTTTTCTCTCACTCTCAATCAAATGACCCAGACTGAATCGCATATTCTAGAGTACGCCCTATTTGTGAATTTAATTTAAATAATCATGTTGATATCATTAAAATAAACTATTCAGAGTTTTAATTGATTCCATTTTGTATTTTTAGTAAAGAATGAACTCATCAGTGAACAATTTTAAATTGTATTGTGGGTCAGCTGATGCAATATCACTATAATTCACTAATCAGTTAAATGCATTTGAATGTATTGTTTTCTTTATAAGAATATGTATCGTAATTTAAATTTTTTATTTGTGCTAAAAGATTCAATATAAATCTGTTCGGATATTAGTTCTCTTTAAAAATCGTGGATATGAATTGTAAACGAACGGTTTTTCTCACAGTCTAATTAAAATTAGACGATAAAATTACAATTTTCTATTTTAAACTATAAACAAGTTCAAGGAAAAATTGCAAAAAAAGCATCATTCATATGTTCATTACTAACAAGATCTTATTGGGCTATGTATAGTTGGGGTATTATTTTTTTCCTTCTGGTATGTACCACGGGTATAAACCAACACCCAAAAATTGCTTACGTTTGAATCGAATTCGTATTTCTTTTAATTTGTTTTCAATATTCCTATTTCCCATTCAGGCTCATTATGGTTTTCTGGTTTTTCATTTTTGGATTACATAAAAACCGAAACATAGAATTTTTCACTTATGGAATATTCCATGTAACATCTTTGTATCTTATGTTGGGGGGGTGCTGCAAACACAAAGAAATTGTGTGATATTTCTCCCCCAAAAAGAAAAAAAAAATGAATAACAAGGAACCAAAAGGGAAATTTTTTTTTTCTCTTGTAGTTCGGATGTATTAAGAGGGCCCCCCATCAGTATATGATGAGGTATAAAACCGTATTTTTATGGTGGAAAATTCAAAAATAAAATACATTGAAAATGGTTGGTTATTGCGCATAGAAACACGATCAACCTAACTGCAAACCATCGTTGCACATCGTTAAATTTGATTCCATGACATTGAAATTTTTTTTTTTTCAGTTGCTTGTGTTTAATTTACATGTATATTTATTTTAGTTGAGAAGCTCCATACAAATGTGTGTTTATTACAGCACAAAAAAATGTTCTATTGCACATGCACGGTAACCAAACCTTAAATTAGTTCATTATTCCCAATATTTTATTAGCCAAAACGTTAACAAAACTATTTAAATAATCTATACAATCTTGTGTTTGAAATAAAACAAATGGATTTGCACATAAATTATAATAAAAATGTCTAATAAAATTACATAAAAAATTTGAAATAAATAACTCAATCAAATAACATGTGCCATACTGCAACAATATTGCAATTGTCGAATGATATTTAATGAGTCATATTACACAAATTATAAGCTCAAACTGAAAAAAATAAAAGATTTAACAAAATCTAAAGTGCATTCATATTAAATTATCTAATGACTTTATTGTGGCACGTGTGATTAAACAATGCAATTCCTTATTTAATTTCATTATAGAATTTAATAACCAGCGTCATTTGAAAGTGCACACTTAGTAAACGTATCTATTAAATGTTATGTCAATAGCAAATAAATGTGTAAACTACTGTAAAATAATTATAGCAATTCATAATGAACAAATTAAAATAAATGAACGACGGCGACGTTTCATGTCAATAAACACTCAACGGTTTAGGTTAATAAGCTCTGAATTACCCAATGAATCATTTTATCAATTGTAATTTTGTTTCATTTTTTTTTTCTTTTTTTTTTTCATTATCAGTGAAGGCATTCAGTATGGGAATGATATCAGTAACCTTGAAGCCATACACATAAATCAATATGTTGACCAATCTATAAATGACTGAAAATAGAAACAATGGAGAATGAGTATTTGACACTTGTACCCAAGGGGTTGTATCATCTTGATTGCAAACTGTTAACCATCAAAAATTTTGTTTCAATTTGACAAAAGAATAAGTGCTTTTTGGTATTGCGTCCATAATGCAAACTGTAGATTGTTTCATCGCGGTACTAGAGCCAAATGAATTACGTAATGTTCATTTGAATCAATATGTATGTACATAATAAGACTGTACTCAATGTATTGGTACATACATAATAATGATTTTTTTATTTTAAAAAACAAAATAGTATAAGTATTCATCTATTTTGTTGGTCGGCTGTTTGGGAGTAGCGTTAAAATGAATGATCTCTCTACTTACTATTTAGCGAATACATAATTTAGATAATATGCCATCGAATAGCCTTGGCAATGATAATCAAAATCCCCAAAAAGAAATACAGAAACAGTATAAAATTAGTGAGAGAGCGAGAAACATACAGAGCGAGAGAATTAAAAAAAAAAAATGGCAAAGCGTCGTACTGGTGAAACATTTTTGTTTTTTGTTTTATAAACTTCACAATTTTTCCACTATTCGGGTTTCCTTTCATTCGGTTATTTGGTAGTTGGTTAAAGTAAAAACCCATGAACTTTTCCAACTGTTTTTACAGTTTATTTGGTTTGATATTGGCCTGATGGCTCTATACCGATTTGGTTTGTCATGACGTTAACAACGAAAGTGATTCGGTTATTTATTATTTCATTATTTTGATTTCTTTTTATTCTTGGTTTTTAATTTTAAGTTTTAGTTTGATAATCCAATTTTAAATTAGAATATTAAATACTGAAAGTCATTAATTTTATGGCTCATTTTCTTTTTCTTTTTTTTTTATTTTTGGTGTAGTTTTCAATTATGTTTTGCCAGCAGTGTAACTCAGTGATTAGTCAAGGGTGGAATATCTTGTTGAGCAAAAGGAAATGTGATTATACAAAAGCGTCATTTTTCACAAAATGATTGAGGAAGATACTGTGTGTGTGTCATCAATTTGAAACATCCGGGAGATTTTGATTATCTCTCTATCATTTCTGGGTATGTAGTGAATGTTATATCATTTCAACTATTTGGAATAATTTTTCATTTATGAATTTTCATAACAAAACATTTTTTGTCTAATAACTGAATATCGTTTCATTTAATTAATAGAATTTCATAATATGGAAAATGATTCGTTGGGTTATTCTCGTTTCTTTCTTGTGTGCTTGTGTTTGTAATGGAAAACTGTGAAATTCATTTTTAGCCATAATGTACACGGCCGATGATACAAAGAGAAAAGAGAAAATTTGAATGGAAAATGTATAAGTAGATGGATGGAAATGCGCCTGTGCGACCAAAGGAAAAGTATTGAACTTGAAAAATGTATGAGTCTTTTTTTTTTTTGTTTTATTATTCTGTTCATTCGCTTCGCCTTCAAACGGGTGAGTCGAATCGATAAAATTTCATACATAAAATACAAAATATTTATTTAGTGTATGACGTGAGCACATATCCGATGGTATTGTATATACTGTCTTCTAGAACTATACAAGTAAAAAAAAAATCGAAATAAAAATACTCAGTTGTTGTACATTGAAGTAAAAAAAAAACGACCAACAACATACAGTTTTGTTAGTGGGTGAGAGTATAAGAGGTGAATTTAATTTGTATTGTGTGTGGCATCTTATATTATTTAATACTTATTCTATCTGTTTTTGGGGGAGTTTTTAAGGTGATGTTAAACGACAAAAAAAAAATCAAGTAATTTACCATAATTTTATGTCTTTTCTATATGACAATATAAAAATGATTAATTTGTTCACCCGTAAATGAAATCTATAGCTACATCATGGATTCTAACTTATAGACACAAGACTAGATTACTTGTTTGTTTTTCTTCTTACAACTAAGAACAATTCAATAGAAATAATAAATTTTCCATGAATTTTATCTTGGTGGTTAAAATATTGATTGTATTTTGTTTTTTATTCAAATAAAGATGTTAAGGAAAAACCATTAAGTCAAATGAATGAAGATATACATTGCGAAAAAAAAAAAAGTGAAAAGAAATCCGCCTCTTCTCGGTTTATATTGTACTGGTTGTATATTCGATTCAATCGCGTAATTAGAATTAAACTTTTCGCTGGTTTAGTATTGAATTATTGGGTACCAGAAACCATTTGGATATCTAATATGGAGCGATGAATTCTGGTAAACACCTTTAGCACACCAAACACACCGTACCAAGTCGAATAAGAACCATTAAATTTTATTTAAAATGAATTAATGCCGGTTTCATATTAGACGATTTTTTTGGAATATTAACATCACCTGGCCACAAGGAATACACTGTGTATTATTGAAATGATTATATTATCCAATGTATACGATAGAATTATGTTACAAATCCATTATGGTTATAGAATTTTTGTATATCTGTTGGGGTTATTATTATCTAAGAAGAATTGTCTTTGAGTCTTTTAGCGGAGCTCGGTTCTCTGTTACTCTTGTGGTTTTTTATTTTTTTTTTATTTTTTGGTGGAGAGAACGTTTTGTGATTATGAACAAAACTGAAAATGGCAAAAAAATAAACAGGTTGAACAAGTTTACATTGTTCAATTCACTCTTATTTGATTTTGGGCCATAATGAAAGAGAGATCTCCTCCAGCCACAATCAGTTTTATTCTCTAAAATGTATTTTAGCTTCAGTTAATGTATTGGGCCTTAAGAAGTACTGTAGTCTTGTAGTACAATTTTCAATTTCATACAGTGAATCTTATGTTTAAGTTAAAAAGAATTTGTTATTATCTTTCGTTTGCTGATCTGCTTTTTTTTATTTTTTTGCTTTTTAATTTTTGGCAAACAAGTACCCCAGAGCTTAGATAGGAAAGTCATGTATAAATCGTTTATTGTTTCGGTATTTGTTGTTTTATATTTCCTTAGCGGTTTTCAAACTGGATGACTCAAGATATACATACAATAATTTATTTCTTTTAATTTCTAGCTGTGTTATATAACAGGCAAATCACAATGAATCAGCTGGTTTATTTAAGAAGCCACCCACCATAATCAACGTATTTCATTTGTTGTAATAAAAGGAAACCATTTATAAAAAAAAATAGCATTTACAGCCATTTGGTGAGAAATTTTATGAATTTATATTTTGTTTTAGTAATTAATAATTAAAATTGATTTCTATTGAAATGATTTAAATTCTTATCCATTCTTAAAACTAAAACAGAAATTAAATTAATCAATTGAAATTATGTTTGAACAGTTTCAGTATAATAATTCTGTTTGTAAAGTGTTTTGGTATATTTAATCATTCAGTTTCATTTGAAATGAAATAGTGTTTGATACTACTTATGCCATCTATAGTGAAAATAATGTTTTCAATTTGAATAGAGCAAAAGCTCTAATTCTAATATTTTCTATTTCCTATTTGTGTTAAGCTTTTATGTTGTGCATATTGGTGGATTCATTTAGTGTTTATAAATTTGTTTGAATAATTTGTGAATATGCAATTGCATTTTATTGTTTTTTTTTTATGGTAACTGGAATTCTGGGATCCGCCCTGTGATCGCTTTGTACAATTTGATATTAGTGAACACAGCTGGTGGTATCTCAGAGATCCTTTTACAATTTACCAGCTGAACCGAAACACTGTCAATGATAGTCATACGTGTCCCCATTAATCTCCATCAAAATCGGATGATTTTTGACGGATTCGTTATAAAATTATCCATAATAAAATGAAATCATTCATTGGTTATCCATTTAATTATAAAATCAGTCCATTCATATTCAGCGACGTTATACATTCTCACATACATAGAACTAATGAGCATCACTATTGTTCGTAATAGTTGTCATTTCAAAGTTATTCAATAGTGATGTACTTAAGAGATATGTGATTACCATTGGCATCAAATTTGTACTGATTTTTATTGTCAAAATTTAAAAAAGAAAAAACCAAAAACAAAAGAAATCTCTGTAAGTCATTTAATCATTTAAGCATTTTAATTTTAAATTGACTGAAATACAGTCAAGTTAAAGTTGATCCATTTAACAATATAAATATATTTAAGTGTGGTTTCGGTCAGTGAGCGTTTAATTACGAATTAATATTATTATTTCAATTTCAATTCATAATTAATGCCAACTACATGGGGAGTATAAGTTTTTTGTTTTTTAAATAAAATAATTGTATTCAGCTCGTAAGTATAACAATTATATTGGTGTGGTATAGGCCACGATCATTGTTAAATTTAATTATTTGTTAATTTATCGTTTTAGGCGCTGTCTAGTTCGAGGATGCTTCATTTATTTGTGTTTGAAATTGTGTTCCAATAAATTCTTCAAAATGCACAAGAGAATTTCGCATCATGCACTCAACAATCATTATAATTTGAATGTAATTAAATTAAATAGATGGTATATACCGAGTAAATTCATCATGATTTAGATCAATGGATACAAAGAGGTGGGCATATAACCACCGTTCTTTTAAATTTCTGGCAAGAAATATTCGTTTGGTGTCACCAAAAAAAAAAACAAAAAAAAAATAGAAATGCAATGTAGGACGTTTTAAAATTAAAAACAGATTTAATTGAATGGGTGAATTTGTATATTTCGAGGAGGGGAGATCCACCTTCTTTAGTTTGTATTTAATTTGTCTGATGCACCGTTGCATTTAGCACTTGTATATGAATTTGAACCCACTCACAGAATTATGTCCAAGGATAGAGCGATACACAAATGAATTGGTGTAATTAGGTCACACTAAATGATTATAGAATTTTGTTGTAATTTATCATTTTAGATGAATTACATTACCGCGTATTCGGTTGCAATTATATCTGCAATAACATCATTTACATTATACGATGTGGCTTGTGCATTTTAACACATCAACTCAACAAAAATTTTCAACCGTAAAGTTATCAATTACAGTAATCGAATTTAATTGCCAAATACTTATCGAGATTAATCATTTAAATTATTAATATTAAATCATCACGAATTATGTCCGCTAACTAATTAATAACAGATGGTAAAGATATGATTAGTTATTTTCGACTAATTCGATGGCCATGATGCAACCTATAATGAACCAAAAAAAAAACATCTAAAAATGCGAAATAAATTTAACAATAATTAGAGGACTTGTGGATGACGTTAATGTACTCTAATACACATATTGACCGATATAGTGAACGATAGAGAAGTATTTTACCTAATAGCATAACGGCTAAATTGCATAATATTGTGCTCCCAGAAATAGTTCAATGCAGGCGGTGAGACTCATTAGATTACACATTTCAAGGTCTCTAAGTGTGTTGTTTTGCATAAAATATAATAATAATAATACATCAGATCTACTTCACAGATAGATGAATTCACATCGTATGATGTATGATATGTACTACATTTCGATGCAATTCTATATCTCATTCAGTTGATTAAAGAAACCATAAAAAAAATTACATTTAAATTGTCCAGGGTCCAATGTCTGAGGGGCGAAAACATCAACTAATCTGATGACTAACACACTTTATGTGAACTGAATCCATTTAAAATTCAAATTAATTTTGATCGATTTATGACAAATTGAGGAAATTCCTTATGGAATCATAAATTTAATTTTTTTTTATTTAAATACGAATGCATATTGTACCCTTGAATTATAATTTTAGATGTTAACCGATGCATTTGATGCTTTTAAGGATGGGCAGTTAATTCATTTCAATTTTTGTTTGTTAGTTACTTATTGATCCAAAAAGTTTGTGGCATTAAAATAAATCTTTAGGCGTAGGTTGATAGTTGCGCTTTATTCAATTGATATGCAAATAAAATGGCCAGTAGACGTATTTATGTGTATTCAACAGTAATCGACGTAGTAATCAGTATGCAGTTTACTTATGAGAGAACTTAATATCAATTAGTTGTCCATTTTAAACATGTGTACTATTCAAATTAATTGAATTGAGAAGCACTAATGAATTTTAACGAATATTCTACAGTTGATTTTATGAATATTTTTGGTTTATTTTTTGTTCGTTAATTACATTCTATGAATTATTTAATGATTACTCACAGAGATTCCATCAGATTCAGATGCACATGTAATGATGCTCTCATCAGTGTTGAATTTTATTTGAAAAAGACCCACAATCAAGTTATCATATTGCCAGAATGTAGTTTTTTCTAAAGGATTTCATTGAATCTATAAGTTGTTCTCTAATCTTGTTACTTTGCAATGTTGGTACTTAAAGTTGAATGCAATTATATAACCTTGTGAAGGTTTTTATTTTGTTATTTCAATTCAAATAAAATACATTATTAAGGTGACCAGTTAGTGTACAATAAATGAATTTAATGCGGTTGGGCGGACATACGTATGATTGGTGTAAGTTGATCAATGATGAATTGCACTCATTTTAAGTGGCAGTATAATAAAACATTCACAATATTTTTTTTTTATTTTGACTCGATTTGATTAAAAATTTTGTATAAGTAAATGCAATATAAAATATGATAAATGATTTACTATAATAGTTGTTAACCAAGTGGTTGGTAATTAACAATCACATTAAACAACAATATTAATTATGATTAGATAGTGAATCATTTCTACACCATCTCTCTAATCACACATACGTTTCATGTGTGATTTGTTAACATATTAGTTGCATAATGATTGCAATTGTGTACTTAACAAATATTTTATTGGATTTTCAAATACGTTTAGTTATAATCATTTAATTGTATTTTACGGTCACATTTCAATGGCAAAATGGTGTGTCCCTTCTGTGAATAATGTGTACAATGAATGAAATAGATAGAGAGAGAGCGCTAGAATTAATGATAAATAAATGACATCAAATATGAGTAAATTAAAGTAATAATAGTGTGTCGCTGTTATAGCCAACATAATTAAATTGCTGATGACCTACATAATTGTGTCATATAATACATTTTATTTGTGAAGGGGTCGCAATGAAACGTATGAATGCAACATGTTTCACTTCTATGTAAATTTTCATAATATGACTATTTGTAGTTTAATTTTTGCATTTGACTTTTTGCAGTCATCCGTAAGGCCCCTCTCCCGAGGATTTAACCAAAACATTTATTATATGAGGCACTGTATTTAATTTATATGATACACTCTCTTGACTGTTTTAATTCAATCATTTAATTTAATTAGAACATAATGCGGTTTGTTTTTTTTTTCTTCACTCTGTCACGAATTTATAACGAGACGGTTGAAATGAAATAAAAGGATTTTCGATTGGGTGCAAAATTTTCTAAAAAAAAATGGGTCGCTAATGCGAATCACAAGTCCTTCGTCACCCCTTCATTTGATCTTGAGGTGAGATTTAAATGCAACAAGGGCAAATTTGTTCAATTTTAAATCGGTAAATTACTCTTATTCTGTATGAAAGGTAGACGTTTCATTACCGTTTTATTTTTCAACAAACGGTTTATCCACTTTAAGTTGACGACAATAGTCTACCAGAATTAATTGTGATTCTAAAATCGTGATTCACTAATTTAAAGGTATTAAAAAGACTTTGAAGCTTTTCGTTAAACTCTATATAGTAATAGAGAGTTAAATCGATTGCGTTCCATAAATCACCTTAGCTGAAACGTAACAATTCTTTATCAGTGGTTATTTATTTTTTTTCTCTATTTCAAAGGTGTAATAATGAGCGAATACATGACAGAATTTATGATATTTTATTACACCATCCAATTGATATGTACGTAGATTCACACTTTAAAAGTCATATGAAACCACCGACTAAACGATGATACATAATAGATGTGATGTATGACATCTAGATAAGGCCGTTGTAAATAGTTTAACATAGAAAAGTTGAAAGAAATAATGGACTTAACTAAGGCGTTCCAGTTAAGTATTTGTTAGCACATCTTTCTTATTCGTTTCCCCTATTTAGAATATTACCGTCAAACGTTCACTTAATTGAACAACACTGCTAAGGAACAAACAATATCTATTTCTTATTCAGTTATTTTTTTATTGAATAAAAACATAAAAATTATGAATTATGATTAATATGCCAAACATTTCAATATCAATTCTCATTCAGTATTAAGTGTTCTAATACATTTGATGATTGCATTCTGCATATCACTTATAAATAAAATAATTGGGTATTGAATTTTGTACTGTTTTTCTTCTATTTTTGTGGAAATTCTTAATGAATCCCATATGGCAGTTGATAACATTTTGTTTAAACAAATTGAATACGATAGTATGTATACCTAATATTTGTAAGTATGTGTAATTGTACCGGGCGATAAATAATTAAAATTATAAAGTCAGTGTGAATGAGATAGATGATAAAAAGCTACAAATTACATCTATTTTAATAACGAAATGATTCGCATGCCCGAAACCACTTTTATTTCGGATGGCCTCAAATACAAATGAAACCAACAACAACACCAACCATTTGAAAAAAAAAAAAATAAAAATAAAATATTTAAAATGCAAGTACACAGTTGTAATGTTTTGGATGTTTTAAAGTACTCAGTAATTTCGTTAAATATGTTGTTGGTTGCTTCAACGACGACAATTATTGTTGAGCATAAGGTGTATTCATGACATTTCATACACATAATTTTGTATGCATACAAACATGTTAGTTTCATTAGTATGCTATTTGATTGTGTATTGTTCACTTATCGCATTATAAACGGAGGCCCCAGAATATTTGAAAAATTCATTTGAAATAGACGTTTCAAAGCTATTGGTGTTAGAAAAATAGTAAAATACATTGACAAAATGATTCAGACATTTTTTCACTTTAAAAAATTTATTTTGGTGGGTTTTTCACTCAAACGAGGTGAGACTGTGTGGTAGTGTAAAAGTGCACGCAGTTATAGGCTTAATATTTTCGTTGATAATATGCGTAGAATCATAATAATATTATTAACTGAGTATAATCGTTCTAATATAAATGAATAAATTAGTATATAGGAGAGGTTTTTGGTTTAATATACACCTCAGTTGATATGTTTTTTTTTTATTTAATTATATATTTCTTATAAAACATTTTTTTTTTCTTTCTATATGTGGTATGTAATCGTCGGCATATAATAATGCTGTATATGTGTAATATTATTATTTAGTCGCGGATTGTGAACATCGCGCTGGCATTTTTATTTCTCAATTATTCCAATTGCTATCGGTTGCAAAATAGTTTAGTCAGTGCTAATTTATTCATCGAACAAACAACCTGTGATTACAATTAAATTTTTTTTTTATTTCGTTGAGTTTTATTATTTTCAAAAAAAGAAAAATATTTTTTATTTTATTTTTTTTTAATTATTGATTATTACAAGAGAAATAAATTCAAATTCTGTATCTCTATAAGTTGAACAGCAACTGTAGACAAATTTTTAAAAATTATAATTCAAATGAAAGCAGATTTTTTTTTTTTGATCAATTTTCTAAGAATTTCTAATTGAATTTGTGAATTATTCAAAATACATTTGAAGTTTTTAGTAATCAGTTTCAACTCAGAGGGATACGTTAGAAATATAAAACACAGAGAGAGACAGAGTTCCATTAGTAACTGAAAATAAAAAAATGTAGAAGAATTCGTTTAATTTTAAAAGTAAAATTATTAAGGAAAAGGTTAAATCAATAAGGAGAACCACTTGGAGATTCAATTGGAATTAAGTCACAATCAAGTAACGAACCCAGTCAATACATAAGTTATAGGAATTTTCAAAAGAAAGAGGATAATACTCCATTATCTATGGATTAATAAAAAAATTCAACGTCATTCTATTGGATAATACATCATACAGTGTAATTTAAAGTGCGTTTTACTATCAATTTCCAAAAAAAAAAAAATCTAATCGAAACGTTTGTTAACACAAAAAAATATGAAACTCGACATCATTTATAGAGAAATTCTTATCAATCAATAATTTGTTACACATAAAAATTTCAATTTGAACTTGTAACAGTGGTTATGGAATATACAATAAAAAAAAGGGGAGAATTATATAAAAGGTGCCATTTGATATTGTACTCATGTTGTATTTTAATAGAATTTTATTATTGTATTTTGAGGTGATTGCGCAACCGAAAATGAATATAAGATGAATAGTTTCAAATGTTATAGCTAAAATACGAGGAAAAATTGCATTCAACCGAATTCTGGCGATTTTTCAAAATGCACTTTTTTAGTCCGTTGTGTTTGTTATTTGAAATTTAAAAATTAAATGATCTTAACCGAATGTGTGTGATACACTTAAGTTAAAGTCATCGTGCATACGGGATTTTTTCTCGCATAAAATTAAAAAGAAAAAAAAAAAAAAAACCGATTTTCATTTTCATTAAATTGTAGTAGAAAGAAGTACATAAAATTTATAATCAGTTGTGGCCAACATGAAAAATTCCGTTGAACAAAAATAATGTTATTTATACATAATCGCAAATAAATTGAATTGGTTATGTGTTCATACGCAGAACACTTTAACTGAATTACGTTAAATAAAAAAAAAATTTGTTGTATTTAACAGAAGCGCTATTTTGGATGTAACCCGGTCGGGGACAGATAAGACGATAACACCTTATTTAGGGTTGAATACACTTTGACTATATAAGAGTAGACCGTTTACTTAGTCATTTTATACGAAATATAAAAATTAAATTGGTAAAGTGCGTGATTTACAGATGACGTGTTTGTTTTAATTCGAAGAATTTTGGTTTTATAATTTTTTAAATTATTTTTTTTTTTCTTGTAATATTAAAAGAAATACATTGGAATATTACAGTAAATGAAACAAAAAATTTTGTGTTGATCGTACGGTTACCAAATTCCATGTTTCCATACTTGGGATAGAAATATAGTGCCACAATAAACAATAGAGGTAGTGATCGTACAGTGTGTGAGAGAGAGATCGATGCAAAATTTAAATCGTTTTCCAATAAGTGCTAATGAGTACTTCATGTCTCTTCGTCTACAGAATCGTTATTTTGGATGAAATTAAATTAAAAAAGAGTGAGAGATGATCACTAATAAAATCTCCAATATTCAACGTTGATATTTAGTGCTTATTGTGTGTTGGACCAAAATAATTGAGTTTCGATTCTGATTAAAGTTTTTTTTTTATTTTTATTTTTTATGAGCACAAATGAATCATCATTTGTAGTGTTGTACTCATTTACCGGAATTATGTTATTTACTAATTCAAATGAACAATCAACCGAAAATGACGATAAAGAATATTAATTTTGTATGTTTCATTGGACTTTGGTAACTGAACTTAGAGGCGATTGCATACAATAGTACTGTCATCTGGGGTACAAATATTTTATTCGATTGACAACACATCCAATATCAAAATCATGAAATTGTATTCTTTTGTGGAATTAATTATTTTTAGATTGAGTCAAAAATACTACAGAATGGATTGAGCATTAAATCCGGCTAATTTGAATGGTTTTAGACTTATTGTTCCGAATCCATTGGGGACGATCGGTTTTAATGATCAGTTGTTGAATATTGTTTTTCTTTTTTATTATTTATTTTACCTCTACGTTTGCACATTTAATTTTAAGACCATTAGAGTTTTGTTTTCTGTAGAAAATTAAAACGATCAATTCGTATGAGTATTTTTCTTGTCTCGATGAAACTCATCAAATAAAGAAACCGTATCTAAATATTCACAATATGAAATAGAATAGAATTTAATATTATGTAAAATGAATATAACTTATATAAATTTAAAATTTATTGCATGTTTTTATGCTATTCAGTCTGTGGTAATCATGTGAGTGGGTATTTTATAGAACAAAAAAAAAATAGAAACGATTTTCCACTCACACAAAATAGAATTTCCATCAAAGAAAATTTGACTTTCGTCAATCGATAATTTAAAAGACAATTGAATGGGTTTTCTTGAAAATAAAATGAATTGAATAATTTTAATTTTCTTAGATCAAATGGACCTTGATGTGGTAAATATTTCCATTGAAATCTAAAACTAAATTGGATCAATTACAAATACACATTGACTGTATTTAATTTCGAACCGGTGTATAATGACCACGATATTAATTTGATTAGAAATAGGTACAGCTACACGTCGAATAATTTTAAAAGGTGTGTGATAGAGAAAGATTGAGATTACAATATACAAAACACAAAATAACTGCTGAATTGGCAAAACAAATTGAACGATCTCTTGATGGATGTTAATTATGAAATACTCATTGACTTGATTTATGCGGTTTAATAAGCAGCATACCGTAACATTGTGCACAGTTCTATTATTAGTTTCCGATCTAAAGAAAAAAAATGAAACATTTAATCAAATGCACATGTACATTTATCATAAATGTCCGTTAACAGTCATAACAAAATAAGTAAAACAATTGGGAATAAAAGCTAAGAAGTGAAACATTTAAAAGAAAATTTAGTGCATAAATTCATTATTTATTGTGTGGTACATCATTCACTTTTAGTTTTATGCAATGCATTTTCTTATTTCAATTCATTTGATTTTCTATTTGAAAATGTTTCTTTTTTATATTTTCTGGCATGCAAAGACCTCTATCGTATGATTCACGTAAACCGTCTTTAAGAATCGGAAAAAAAAATTTAACTCAAACTAAGTGAGTGTGTAAATTCAGCACAACTTAAATATTAAATTCAGTTTATTTGTGTGTGCAATTTAATAAAAAAATTTGTAAAGAAAATGTACACGATAATAATTGTTACCATACGTGACCATTTCACGTGTTATTCGTTCATCTATAATTCATATTGGCTGATTAAATTCAACCATGTTTAGGTATTACAGAATTAAATGATTGTTAACTGCGTTCAGCTACAATAGGGAAATAGGGTATTGGGTGAACAATTAATATTTTTTTTTTGTTTTGTTTTAATATACCATTGTGAAGTATTTAATTTCCACACGCAAAATTAACAACAACATTTCTATATTAAAATCCATCGATCACGATATAAAATGCGGAATAGAAAAATATAAAACTGTTCAAGAACTATTCAAGTATAATAAATTATTTATAAAGGAAAAATGTACCTGAGAAAGGTAGAAATTTTATAAATCTTCAATTGAGATTAGAAATAAATTTGAATATCACACCATGTGATTGCAATTAATAATATTTAATTTTGTTCATAGAAAATCACTGCAATAAAATTGCATTGATATGCATCACACGTTAAATTGTAAAATGTGTAGGCCACAAGTGCATAAGCGTGTAAGCTACTATTTGGTCAGTTATTTTCATATTTAAATTATTTTAAATATGCAGGTGGTGGTTGATGTGAATAAAGAAACTATGTAGGTAATCAGATCAACGCATACTGGATTGTTTAATACATAAATTGATTATTCAAGTGACCTAATCTTAAAATAACAAAAACGTATGTGAGTGGGTTCACCACCCTCCAGCCAATGACCATCTTAAGATGGCTTAAATCCATTGGTGGCGGCTACTCTTAGAAGTGTAACATGTAAAAGGATCAATAAAATTTTAAATTAGCGGCAATTTAATTACGAGTGACCCAACCTTTTTCTCATTTAATTATTTTTTTTTTTCATGTCACACATCGAAACTGTCGACCTAAACACGAGAATAAATAATTTGTTATACAGCCGAATAGAGTCAATTTACGTCCTATGGCCATAAATACTACATTATTCTAATTGCATCATATACTAATAATTATATCTCTCCTCCTCCACCTAATTTTAAACTAATTAGTATGCATTTATGTGTGCACATATTGAGAAAGAAACTGTGACTTTTAGAAGAATTCTTATTTTATTTTAAAATTCAATTCTTATGTTACACACGCGTAATGCACTTTTAATATTCATAAAATAAAAAAAAAAAAAAACAAAATGAGAATAAAGTTGCAATATTTAAATTTGCAAATTCATTTGTAACAATCATACACAAACAACAAACGGTGTATGGCTCTTATTGTGACACGAAATAAAGTAAAATAAAGAACAAAAAAAAACAAAAACGATTAAATTGACTCATGGCCCTGACGGAAAGCCCACAATGTTTTCTTAATTCCTACGTTAACGTACGAACGATTTCAATCGAAAAGAATTAATTTAAGTGAAGCTCAATTGGCTTACATTTTACGTGTATTTTTATTTCTCCTATGAATTTAATTAAAATTTCACCCAATTTTAGATTCATCCATAATATTATGCGCTTTATAATTTCACGTGTAAAACATCTACATTGTTCTCCGTTGAAATTCGGTTGAGCGATCACATCGTATATTGGAAAACAGATTCAACAATTCAATTGCAAATGTAAAAATGATTCACTGATGGTATTCCGAATGGGTAATTAATACGTTAATAGTAACTGAACATTACAAATTAAATGATCAGATATGGTTTGGCATTACAATACGTTTAATGTTAGCAAATATTTGTCACATCGTTTAAAACGGCACTTATAAACCGTTCATTGTTAATCTTTTATTTATTATTATTATTTCTTCTTTTCTGTAAAAAAACTTAATTGTTAAATGTACGATTGTAACATATTAATTCACATTCAATTAACTGTCAGTCGTTTGTTTTAAACGGTGTATATGAATCATAGACTAAAGTAATTGAGAGTTGGTAACATAAATCTGTGTGGTAATGTTCAAAGTTAAAATGCATTTCATGGAGAACATTTAGAAATTTGCGTTGACGTTTTAAATGCTGGGAGATACAGCAAATACAGTTCATTTCAGTTGAGAATGGGAGTCATATTAGAAACTGGAGTTAATCTATCCAAAATGAATAGTGTTACTTTGACAGTTTATTTCTATTAAGAAAACAGTAGTATGCATAATGTTTATCTATAAATGGTAATTCAAATGTAAATCAATTATAATTTTTGATATTTTATTACAATACAACATGAATAATCACTTATAATTAAATTCCAATGTAATTAAATTAACTACAAAAGATACCTATCGTGGTTCATTGGATCTTAATTGCTATTCAGATTGTGATTTATTTCAACTTGATTCCTTGGCATAGTATTAATACCTGTAAATTGAAACGTTGAATAATGAAATCTCGATAAAATAAAAACATCGATTAAGTTTGATTCAATTGATGTGGATTTTTAAATTGAATTTTGCGGTTAATTGTTCAATCGATGACACAAATTTAAAAAAAAAAAAAGAACTACCGAATATTCAATGTTGGCCCAATCAAAGGCGAATGCATTGAAACATAATTTTCTTGTCCGTAACGTCGTTTGCCAATTTTCTTATTAGTTCGGCCATGGCATCGTGAATTAGCTCTCTTTTTAATGGCCTGGGATACTTGGCATAAGCTCAAGGAAAAAAAAAGAAACAGAACCAACACTGTAAGTGTTTCTATGGATTCATTTTTATTCTTTATTTTTCAATCAACCGAACACTGTAATACATCTTGATTCAAATGTCCTCAGTTTCATGTACATATGAAATGATGTTTCACTTGGCCAACATGAATCAAATGATTTGCCAAAACTTTAATTCTTTCCATCTCACATAAACTGAAATACTATTTTTGTCTAACGAATCGGTCTATAATTAACGTTTAAATTACATTAAAACCAAAATGAAACACAAAAGTGTTTCTTAAATGCAATTGTAATTTGGTATTTTTATAGTTTTTCTACAGTTTCGTTTCTTCTACATGAAAAATCTTAAGTAAATTTGCGAATGCGGTTAGAAATGCATTAAACGAATTCAATAGGCTGCTGGGTTTTTGTTAAAACACAAAAGTACAATTAAAATCTCCTCCTCCATAATATGGAGAAATCGATTAAACTAATACTGTACGTTAATTACATACAGTTTATCATATGACTGATGAGTTCAAACATTGTGATTTAAATTGATTTGAACCCACGAAAGTTCTCTATCGAACATAACGATACAATTTATTTTAAAGTTACTTGGAACACTGTCAATTAGGAAGTGATTGCACTATTTTAAAACAAAATGAAAATAATTTTATTGATTTAGTTCGACTAAGACAATCGAAAAAAAAATCGAAAACAAAGTAAAATTGAGAGTATTTTTTTGGTTCTGGGGTACGTGTCAGGTGTGCATTTACAACGTAATTCAATAGGTAATATTGTAAATGCACTATCTGGTACGACATTCCGGAGCAAATGTTAACTACTATACCAAATATTAATATCATCAGTGTCTGCCTAGTTAAATATTACACATCAATCAAGAAGCATCCTCGACTGCAGCCGCCAACAGCAACAATTTTAATAAAAAACATCTTTTATTTTAATGATTTTAATTTTTAGTTATGTACAAACACTAGTAATTGTGATGTAAATTCTATTAGAACAATGGAATAACAATAAAACGATTTAATAAATGTACAACTGAAACCAAATAGAATGTATTACATGTGTTTTATTTTCATTTTATTTTTCATTAGATAATAATTGAATATTACTGAATAGCAAAAAAACAATATAACAAACACAAGATAAGATTCACATTAAAATAAAATGCATTTGATATCATCAGATATTTATTATGAATTGAATATCAAATTACGTTTAATCATTGCACTAAAGGTCAAGTGAAAAACAATTAGAACTTGGCATTGGTGTGTCGTCTCCTAATTCATATGTAATCCATCCTTGATATCTTTCGATGATTCAATTCAAATTGCTACTGAATGGAAACAAGAGAAGATGAAAATTTGTTTATTAATTGAAGAGCCAGACAAAAATGTCATTCCTTGTTAGCAGCAACAAGAACTTCTACCCATAACACAATGTCGTTCCAGTAAAACTATACAAATTGCAATTTTATTTGATTGTAAACAAATCATTTATTTTTATATTGAATGCAATTACAAGAGTTTTATTATCACTATCGATTATTGATTTAAAATGCAACGATTCAATACTGGTCAATGAAATGTCATGAATGGCCACTACAATATTAATGACAAAAGAGTGAAATTATATGTAAATTGATGCAACCAACTTAATGCGGCATTGTATACTTGCATCATACCCATTTATATATTGGCTGATAGTCTGTATTACTTTATGAATAGTTCATGCATTTAATGGAAATAAATGTATTATTAAAGAGTCGTATACTACGTATTGTGTCGAACTGGAAAAATTAGGTCAATGGCAAATTGGTTTTGGATTCACATCACCCTAACACGGAATAGATTGAGTGACGGTAGTTGCATCAGTTTCGGTGCATGCGTTTACTGTATGAGAAAACATAGAAAATATTGCATTTTGATAGTGTGTAAGTGGATTTGTCTGGAGGACGATATCATTTAAACATTTCATTTTAGTTATCCATAAAAGTTTAAATGGTTACCAAATGATCTATCACACTAATAAAGAAAATCTCTTATTGATATTTTCCAGTTGCAGTTCGTTGATGGCCAAAATACCCGAAAGGAATCGAATTTTCCATCTGTGAATTTATTTAGCCTTCACCGTTGAAGGTTACTACTTTTGGCCTGTGTCTTGTTTTTATTTTTTTACTCGATTTGTATTTTAATTGTTTTGTGGAGTCGAACGGATTCCCACATTCGATAAGTGAATTTAGTGCAGAGAACACATATAATGGACAAGGGATCGGGAGATTCACATACAGAGAAAAGATAAAAAATTTTCCAGTTTTATTTTTAGTTTGTGCTGATGAGTCAAAGTGTGATGACAAGAATATTAAATCGTGAACAAATTAGATTGGATTCAGGATGCTTTATCATTTAGGTCCTGTTTTATTAGAAAAGCTGTAACACTTTGGCAGTGTGGTTAGCTGGTTGTGTGAAAACATAATTAGTTATGTTCGTCTTTTATCACAACCACTATCCGCCCTGCCGCGGTGATAGGCTTTACACATCCTCCCCAACTAAGTGTTTTGATTAATCTAAATTAGTTTGTGTGTAATTAATTACCTTTGGATGGTGTCCAACTAACTGATAACAGAATCAAAGTGAAAATTAATTGAACATTTATTGCCAAAAGTCAAAGAAAACGGACGTGAAGTTTAACGAAAATTGAAATTTAGTTTTTTATAAAAGCACGATTTTATTGTAAACTTTTTTTTTTTGTTTTAAATCATCACCATCTAGAACCAGATACTTAATACTATTTTATATATGTAGTAATTAAATAATTCATACCTCGTTACACAAGATGAGACAGACATACATTTGTAATTGTTTTTTTTTTTCTTAGTTATGTGTTTCTTATTTTATTTTATATTTTTGCTTTGTAAAAACTAAATTATAAAGTAGATCAACTAGCCAACATTAATTGTATGTGAAGTTTTTTTTTTCATTATTTTTATTTTTTTTTTAGCTTTTAAAAGTGTAATTAAAGACATTTGTAGATGTCCTTGAATATTTAAATCATACGAAAAAAAATAATAAATAGAAATATTTAAAATTGTCTTATCCAATTGCATATGAATCTCATATGCTAACAAATATAGCGGATCTAATGCAATCATTTTTGTTAGTTAATTTTTTATTTTCATGAATTCTAAACTAATAAATAGTCTAGTAATGAATATTAAAATCGGTTGTTGTAATTAAGAAATAAAATTGTATTTCATACAATTTTCAGATGAAAATTTCATTATTCTATAAATTTCGAAATCACTTATACATTTAGATTTAATCATTACCTACAATTACAATTTAGTGGGTGATAGAAAAACGTTTACTAATGAACGTTTTCTTTTCTATCAAAAATTTGTTATAAGAGAAGCGCGAAATATTAAATTTATGACAAGAAAAAACATTTTAGTATCTAAAGCTTGGGATCATTGAATTTTTGTATTACTGGAACAATGTTTATTGTTGGGTATTGAATTACATCTTTTGATCTATAAAATTTTGGTATTTGAATTATTAGTGGAAAATTGCACATCTATTTGTTATTTGAAAAAGAAAATCACATTCAGAGTTATTATTATTAATTTGTTGTTGTTCTTGTATCTACACATTGAAACTTTACTAAGAAAAAAACAAAATCAAATAAACAGTAGTTAATTACTAAATCATACTGAAAAGGTAATTGTAATGTTACATTATAAATAAAAATTAGAATAAATTTAATGTAGAAAATAAAGACAGAGATATTGGATATAATAGTACACTTATTTAATTGATACCAAATAAATAATTATTACAATTATTGGGTCTACATTGTAAAGAATTTCTTTTCTTTTCTAATAGAATACAAAAAGAATTAACTACAACAGAGCAAGAAAGTAGAAATGTAATTTTACTTGAATCTCGAGTAAATTACAATTGTGAGATACACAATGTGTTACTCTTCATTTTCTCATGTTCAATATTTACAGGCATTATGTTTTCAGGTCTTTTTAACTAAACTTGATGTACTTAGTTATGTTACAGGAATTGTAATTTAATTTAACTAACTGACGCAAACCAATGTAATACGATGGCTAAGTGATATAACAAATTAAATAATTTACTTAGTTGTTTTTATCTAATTCGAATTCAATTAGTTGGTAATAATCCAGCACAATATATACAACAGAATTATGTAGAATGTGTCAAGATTAGTTTAAATAAAATTAAAAATACAAAAAACATAATATTCTTTTAACACATAAGAAAACGTAAGAATTAAAACACAATAATTATGTGAATCTCTTGTACTTGATCAATTAGTACACAGTTAGTGAAAAACTTAAACATCTAAGCCGGGATAAATACATGAATAAAAGGAATACAAATTTCACATTATTCATATAATGCATCAAATAGAAAATTTAATAAACTTATACATTACGAATAAAGAGATTACCTGTATGATATTTTTTTACGTTTTCGTGATTATTTCTGTGTTTTTTGTTTTTTTTTTTTTTCGTTTAGCCGTAATTACTTGCTTACTTGACTTCTATCTATTTTCATGTATCCCATATATTCTCTAGTTCTTACTCTGGTTTTCTTATAAATCAATTACCATACAATTATTAATTGATAAAATTATAAAAAAAAAAAAAATTATGCAGAAATAAAAAATAAGAAATGCAAGAGTGACCTAATCATTAACTAGTAAATTTTTTTTTCTCACTTGTTTTTGTATATACAACAAATTAATTTAATTCTAATCATGGTAGAATATCACAAACATAATTTTCTACCCAACAAAGGACCCTTTTATACCATTTTCAGACTTATCTTATGCCTAAAAACGTAAAAACACATATTCAATTCAATCTGCATTTCACTTTTACTCTTACATAACTAATATCTGCACAGGTAAATCTTAATTAGATTTCTCCTATCACCTAATTTCAAAATTGTCTTACAAATACAAATTTTCTCTATTACAGTTATCCCTTGTTATGAACGCATTATATATTGGTTGCATATTCAAGGAATTCCATGTACATCTATCACTGTTATATGGATTTTATTTTTCTTATGTAGAAACTTCTTTTACGAGAATCCATTTAAATGATTTAATTTATACATATACAAAAGATAAAATCAAATTATGTAAGTATAAAAGTATAAAAATCTCATTCACTTCAAAGCATTAGAACAGAAGAAAATTTATGCATGTAATTCAATTTCAATTAATTATAATTAATTATCAGTTCAAATGTACTGTTCAATGTGTATCAGTTGAAACAAAATCAACTAAGTTACTGTGTGGATTGTTCTTCGATTTAATGTTCTTTGAAAATATAACATTCAATTGTGAATTTATATAGAACACTCCACGGTACTTATATTCATTAATTATTAAATTTATACTTAATAACAATTTAAAAGTAGAATTTTTTTTTTATAGTTTTGGTCATCTACATACATCTTATGATTTAAACTATTCATTATCCTATTCATTAAGGATACATTTTTTTGCCATGATTTTTAATTTCATCATTTCTCTGGTTTTTTTTTTCTGTTTTTTGTTATTCAAATCACATAATGCAAATTGTAATAAATGTCTAGTTCACCACAAATGAATCTGATAAATTCAATAAAGTATAAACATTCTCGCATTTCTTTATGTCATTACTACAACTACTTTATTATTATCCATTTAAGTATAAACACTTGATTAATTCTCAACCATTCACCCATTCAGTATTAAATAAAAATATTTCATACTCTCAGAATACACTGAGCTCCTAATAACATTACACATTGATAATGTTGGCTTTGTTTTATTTTCTTTCACTTTCTCACTTTAACATAAACTAATAATTCGTGTAAAATAATATGTTCATTAACGGAATGGATTTCCTTGCACTCGTTGTTATTTTTCTTGTTTAAAAAAAAAAACAATTTCACTATCCATTCAATAAAGCTCTTCAATTTGATTTATAATATCGCTATTATATTGGTGTCTCTATGTATGAACGAGACCGCGAATTTCAGCATTATCATTTGTTGAATGTAATACGACGTCCATATCAGATGGTTCGCATAACGTTTGTTCATCAAATAAACCACTAAGCAGATTCGTTCCTGTCATTTGTTCCAGATTCTTTACATGCATATCGACTTCTTGTAATGCGCGTTCAAGATCTTCACGTTCCTTTTGCGTCGGTTCAAAATGCTCATTCTGTTGGCCTACAAAATAATTGCAACGTGAAAATAATAAAACTGTTATACGCAATTGATCACAATCAATATGTTTTACTTATAAAGAATTCATTAAACGCCTCAGGTATTTCATCATTTAGAATTGTTAATTCGTGTTCCTCGAGTAGACGAGCATCACTCAACGGTATCTCTTCGACATAGTCTAAAAACAAATTGAATAACAGTTAGTTAAATAATACTGCTAACAGACAATTAATATTTCTTACCCATACCATCGTTAACGCCAATTAACTCCGATTCACTTAGACCACCTACACCCGTATCTTCGGAACTCTCGTATGCCGAACTATTTTCACATACGATAGTCATCATATCTGGCGTACCTGGAGCTGGCGCGTTTAATGCTGTTGGCGGTGAGGTAGCAAACGGTGACGTAGAATTCGAAATGAACGAATTATACGATTTACCGGTGTCCCGAATTGATCTTTCATAAGCATTTGATGACATTAATTGAGAATCATGATGCATCCGATGATTTATAGATCGCTGACTATCGAAAATATTTGATGTGTACGATTTCTGTAACTCTATCTGAAACCGTGGATTCGATAATGGTGACAGCTTATGCGAATGCCGATAATTTCCATTAGACGAGACCAGTATTGAGGGTGGAAACCACCCATCAACTGGTATAGAGATCTTCTTCTTTTTCTTTGTTTTTGGTTTTGATTTCTTTTTAATGCAAATCTTTTTAGGTTTCTGTTCCTGCAGAATCCGAGTATAATTATCCTAAAAATACAATTAAATTGCAATTAGCAACGACTTCATTAGGTTCAACAGTGATATATTTACCCTCTTCCACGCATGCTCCTGACACAATGGCCTTTCATGACTTATGTCGAACACCGGAACCTTACATTCACTATTATCACTAAATTTGGCTGTACACGGGTGGAACAATTTCTGGTCATCATTTAATGTTATGTGGAGATTACAGTACGCGGTCATAGCGAGTGTTCCATTTGTACAAGACGTTACAATACATTTGTTCTTAGTATTCAACCTAAAATTAAAATTCAATTATCATCTGTCATCAATTGTTGAAGAAAACAGAAAAATTACTCTTTCTCTAGTTTCACGATTGAATCACTTAATAAATTGGATGCATGTACTAAACGTTTACGGGCTAATCCTGTATGCCGAATTTTCTGGGCAGTTAACATTTGACGAGCATGTCGTCGCAAAAACGATCGTTTTATAGCGATGCGGTCTTCTCTATTCAACGAGGGATCATTAAATAATACATCTGAATTCCATGTGTATTGATTTAACCCTAGAATTTAAATAAAATGTATATTAGAAATAAATGATATTAAACTAAAATTGAGTACCCTATTAACTTACATCTATCACTATAAATACTTTCTGATAAAACGGTTTCCATTGAATTCAAATCTTTCAGTTTTGCTTTTAATCCGGTTATATTTGATTTCTCTTGATTGGCGCCAAAAGCAAATCCATCTAAAGATGAACTTGCTGTTGATGCCATTACCTCTTTAGTGGAATGTTGATTTATTGTTGGTATTCGTTGTAATACTTCTGGTTGAGGGGATTGTTGATTATTCTTCTTACTGATACCCGATTTTCCTATAATAAACAAACACATTCGAATAGAAATAGCATTGATATTTGTGCTGTTATTTAAGAATCAACCTACCATTAGATTGTTTCTTAGGGCCTACAGGTATTTTCATGTGCGCTTTAGATGCTACTAGTTTAGCAACTTTTTCATAAAGTGCTGATGGTTTTGTACCGGTTGGTCCTTTCTTAGCCGTACTTTTTGTTACACATTTTATACCATTCTTTCCATCTGGTGTAATTGCCTCTTTCACAATATCCTTGCTATTAATAGTTAATTGACCATTCTTGTTGCCCAATATAATTTCATTGACACTGTTCACATCTATGCTGGGTGCCTTCTTAATACCAATACGCGGCGTTAATTTTGAAGAAATAATTTGAGGAGAATGAACATCTGGACTTGCTATAACCTTGACCGGCAACGTGGAGGACACGTTTTTAACCGTGCTATGATTACTAAATGCAAGACTTGGAAGTTTTGCATTCTGTTGTGTATACAATGGCGGTGGATTCGTCGTATTTGATAAAGATTGATTATTCTGT
Organism: Coboldia fuscipes; assembly: GCA_001014335.1. Lineage (NCBI taxonomy): Eukaryota > Metazoa > Arthropoda > Insecta > Diptera > Scatopsidae > Coboldia > Coboldia fuscipes. The sequence goes on from JXOR01000263.1 coordinate 45,235, forward strand.
AAATGAATTATAATTCATCATTCAAGGAATTTAGCAGCAGCTGTGCATATTTGAAGGACTCACAATTATTTGAACGGATGATTTTGTTACGACCATAGGGGCTGATTTACCGATAAGGATTCCATCTTTATTATTCACATAGATTCCATTTGATTTAAATCCATTCAATTGATGTTTCAGATGCTGTGGAGATGTCTTTGACAGTGGTCGTTTTAATTGTGGCGAGGTCGTTGTTAGCGGTGGTATTGGACTGGATGCGGCTTTAACAGCCAACTTTTGGGACTAAAATATTGAAAAAAGAATTAATTAATTTAAATTATGAGATTAGTAAAGGCTAATATTATTAACATATAATAACAATAAGGTAACAACCGCAAATGTTTACACAATAACTGAATAAAGTATGTGTAATTATACTTTCACTCTGTTCATACGATATATGTACAATTGAAACAACAAACTCAGTTATTGCGAAAATTTGCTTTTTTTTTGTAACAATAGAAATACACAGGTAATGAGTATACTTTGTGAACTGGAATTTCATGAATATGATGGGATGACTCCACTGAATTCTGACTAAATACAGCTGAGCTCACAAACTTATTGCTAAATTCATTAGTCTGTAAAAAAGATTACCTGTGAATTGTAGTACTTTGTGGCTGCCGGAGATTCCGTGAAAGTGTACGGATCCTCAGATAGTCGCGGAACTTGCTGGCATGACATGACCACTAAATCAAATATCGTTCTTTTCCAATGTGGTATTTAAAATAGCAACAAGAATTGATGGTAAACGTCTACAAAACCCGTTCAAATAAAAAAACAAAACAGAGAAATTAATTAGATTCAATTATGTGTCGCAAATGCTGGATGTATTCGATTCGATTCGATTGTATTGAATATTGCCATTGGATCGAACGAATATAAACTTCTGTGTAAACAAATGCACAAAACGATAAGGCATTTTTTGCATAAACATTCAATTGATTTCAATTTTTGTTTCGTGTTGCGCTGATGAATTTTTTTACATAAATGTATCGCAGTAGGAATTTCAATGAGAACAAATTTCCCTATTGGGCCACATTAAAATAAAACTGTTACAATCTTCAACAACTACGCGGGATTCACTAATAATAAATGATTGTACTGCAATATCACTAAATTTAACTAATCTTATTCAACTGGTAAATGTGTACATTCATTGACCCGAGACAACAGCTTTAACAGATTGTAATGCCGTAGATTCGAACTCAGTTTAAACAAGACGATTTCTACTCGCACCCAACAGTTGTGAGTCACACTTAGTGTCTCTAGCAGAAAGGACCAATAGACAACAATTGAATGCTGTCGCGCTTCACTGTTACCTAAGAAGAGGTGGGTGTAGAAGAATTCCAGCACATATTTACCAAAAAGCCTTCATGGAGCCGGATTTGACAACAAATATTGCAGGAACTGGAGCCAACTAACGATGTTTGTCGTTACACGCCGATCGCTTGATGCTGCCCACTCCAAATGGTGACCTGTTCGTGGGGTCCGGTCGAATAATTTCCGGATTATGAGGATTTGATGGAAACAACGCTTCTGTTGATGGATCGGATTCGGGGGCTATGCCCAGTCTGTTTGTACACGAAATTCACCAACACCACCGTGAGCAGTGTGCCAGGAATGCGAGATACTCTTTTTCAATTGCTTACTGCCATTCTAAAAATACGGCCCCATAGAAACTGAAGATTGCGTATTGTTCTCTGGTTGTCCTGTATTGGTTTGTGCAATAAATTAACCCAGTTTCTTGATGGTAATTAACTGAAATAAGTACTTGTTTCAACCTTCTCAAAAGTGTTTAACACTTCTCAATTTTTATAAACACGCGCAGTGCTGCCGAACAATTAATATGCTACCCACAGAGCTGCCGTACAACGACAGAATAGTATAACTGACAAGGCTCTCAATGAGAGATAATCGCGATTGAAGTTTAGATGAATATAACTTCAAAACTATTCAATATTTTTTAAAAATTTCAATGGTAATGTGAGGTGTACTATATATCTTAGTCCTAAGATGAACATCATTATCATATTTAATTAAATGCACAAAAACCATTTTAAGAAAGTATTTTCTATGATTTTAAGTAGTATTACTTTCAGAAAATGATATAATTAATTGCCTTTGAACCATTTATTGAAAGTATTGACACCAAATTTTTATTGCTAATTCATCTATTTAGTGGTTTAGGGGCCGTTATACCATTTTATCATAGCATTTATGTCCACAAAAAGAAAATTATAAATTTCATAAATGGTATAAGTGACAGTGAGAATTGAATAAAAATATTATTTTATGAGATTTAATTCAAATTTATTTCATTTTACTGTTCGTTGGT